>JAKCPI010002806.1:0-115944 GCA_023213315.1 Euborellia annulipes
AGAGAGAGAGAATGAATGAATAAATAAATAAACGTTGAAACTTTATTAGTTAATCAATAACAAGATCCTAATGACTGACTGGGCGACTCTTCCTGGACTTGATGAGTTGTCAGCATTTTCGTCAATTGATTTCATTTGTTTAGCAACCCATTAGTGAGTAGAGAACATTTTGGTAATAATAATTATAATTATTTCACACTTTTGTTTTCCAATAGGTTTTTAATATATTTTCAATAGCGTTTTTTAATAAAAGTTGTTTATACGTTATAAGGAAATGATTATTTATATAAATATATATATATATATGTTATTCTAATCAATTTTACCAATACTCAGGTATATTTGATTTTATCAGCTTTATGGTTTGATTTAGCAGTCAATTTGTTAAATAAATATTAAACAATTTCGTAAAGATCGTCGATCATTGATTTAGATTAAATAAAATTTTTTCTAAATTTCATATAATGATTGATTTCCCATGAAAGTCACACCTGGTCATTAATCATATTTTTTTTTCTTTTTACACAATGTCATATATTATATTTTTATTTGGAAAAGAAAAATATGTATTTATTAATATTTAGAATTTTACTTTGAGAAAATTTTTTCTTTGTAAAAATCAAAAATATATAAACAAACTGTTTTGTCTCGCTAAGACTAAATACAATTTTGTTAATTTATTTTTGATACCTCAATAGTAGACAATCTATTGATAATAAATTTACTTTTATTCACTTATACACCATAAAATAGAAAATTAATTTGATTTAAATAGGAAAAAAATGACTGGTCGCACCAGATTTTGTCTGGTCTAATATTTAGTTTCCGACAGTACGGTAGACTTGAATTTATAAAAATAGGAAAATATTTATATTTTGTTACCATGGCAACCGTTTCTCGTATCTTCCCTATGAAATACAAAAGTAAATTGTGCTTCAAAGAATTTTGAGAGCAGAATGAGAATATATATTTTAAAGAGCATCTAAAATATAATTGATTTTTGAATTTTAATCAAAATCGTTGGAGCGAATTTTGGGAAAATCGAAAAAAACTGAAAAAGTACATAAGTAAATTCCTAGTACTCTTTAATCGATTTTGTTCAAAATAAAACTCCTTTTTTTAAACTAAACTATTAAATTATTTTAATTTTAAAACGGATAAAAGGTTATAACCTCATCATCGGAGCCAAATTTCTTTGAACATCTTTCTGAAATCTGTGAACAGGTAGATGGGGCCTGATCTGGCGAATATGGGGGGTGTTGAAGTAATTCGAAATCGTAAAAGATCTAAAGCTTCGTGTTACGTCTCGGGAGGGATACCTAACTTAAATACAAAATTTCAACCTCCTAGTCACAGGCATACCATGTTCCAAAACTCTTTGTTGGACTCTGAGGAACTCAAAACGTGTATATCCATCAAATTTTTGCCATGAATCCAATACTTTCTCACTATATGTCCTGATTCGCTTGCAGGAGGTCCATTTTTTTCCCAATCCAACACAAACTCATCTCGATAATTTAATATGAAATGAATCAGACAAAACTTCTCTTGACGAATTTTTGAATTAATATTTAAAATACAAAACTTTTCATTTTAATTCATTATTATTGTTTTCGAAACATTTAATACGCATTATAGAGCAAATTATAAATAAAACTTTTAAGTTATATATAAAAAATTTCCACTGGCAGTGACTTTTTAACAGGTCCATTTTGAGTCGTGTTTATGACCACTTGGCCATTGGAAAAAAAAAAGAAATAAAATAAAGAGCAAAGCAGATCTTACCTGCAAACTTGACACATTATCATTTGTCATTTCCTTTTATTTATTTAATCTCTAATTCATCCTTGACGTTTTCATCTCGTATTTATATAAATTTATATAAAAAATAACGATCATCAAGAAACTAATTAAATTGAATTTATTAATCATTTATTTAATAGAATTTATAAAATATTATATTAAAATTTTTTTTATTTAGTTAATTATTTTAAAAGATTTTTTTTTATTTATAAAAAAAATTCATATATATTTAATGAATTATTTTTTTTCTATAAATGATATTAAATTTATTAATGCCTCAAATATCAAACATTTAATTACAAATTCGAATATATTCATATTAAATTTAATTTCATATAGTTTTTTTATTTTTACTTTCTCTTACTCTATATATGAAATATATTGTAAGTATTGCGATCATGTCAAAAATTCGATGTCGAGATTTTGACGGATATACATGTTTTGAGGTCCAAAAAAGTGGCTTCCGGAAATTGGTCTGTCTGTTTGTAACGATTTTAAGCATGAAGGAATTGAGCTAGGGGTTGAAATTTTATATTTAAGTTAGGTATCCTCCCGGACACTCAAAATAAGCTTTTGAACAAAATCGTCGAAAAACTACTAATACTTTACTGAAGTACTTTTTCAGTTTTTTTCGAATTTCTCAAAATTGGCTCTTAAGATTTTGATTAAAATTCAAAAATCAATTATTTTTTACGTGCTCTTTAAAATTTATATTCTCATTTTGCCTTTGAAATCTTTTGAAGCACACTTTACTCTTGTACGTACTCCTTTGAAAAAAGTTAAGACTTTTTCAGTATTTTTCGATTTTCTCAAAATTGGCTTTAACAATTTTGATTAAAATTCATAAATCAACTATTTTTTAGATGCTCTTTAACAAGTATATCAATAAAATTTTTACGTGAAGATTGTTTGAAGTACACTTTACTGATGTACTTTTTCAGTTTCTTTCGATTTTCTCAAAATTCGCTCTAACCATTTTGATTAAAATCCATAAATCATTTATTTTCTAGATCCTCTTTAAAATGTATATATTAGGGAGGCCAACCGGAAGGGGGTTGATGTTTCGGCGAGTTCTGCCGTTTTCTTTAACTAATTAATTATATTGTATTTGTCTGATTTGTTGTTGTTTTGTTGTCTTTTTTTTGTATTTTGTTTGTTTTTTTTCTCTCAAATTCTAATTGGGTATTTGCCTGTAATTTTGAGTACTTGTAAATAAATAAATAAATAAATAAAATATTCGCATTTTGCTCTGAAAATTGTTTTAAGTACACTTTACTTCAGTATTTCAGATTTTTATTGTGAAATGCAATTGGTCAAGTTTGGAACTAAGATGCAATGGTAAACTAAATAGGCCTATATCTCGACATAAAAAATCTTATGTGACAGGCACAGTACACAACTTTTTCTTGCCGAGGGGCAGAGGCGTATTCAGGGGGGCCCAGGGGGGCCGGGCCCCCCCAAAGCCTTCTCCAAAACAAAAAAATACCTATTGTTTTCCCTAATGATTTTTTTTTTTTTTTAATAATTATTTTATTAACTCTCATAAATTCTAAAATCTAACAAAAAACTTATAAATAATTGAAAAAATCTCTAATATTTACGAATTTTGTATTAAAATTATTTTTTATTTCAAGAAAAAAAAATTTTTTTTATTTGTTTTTTATTTATAATTATTATATTATCTAAAAAAAATTTCTCCACTTGAAGTTTCTTGGAGAAGGGGGGGGGGGGAGGTTAATAAAAATTTTGGGCCCCCCCCAAACAGAAATCCTGGCTACGCTACTGCCGAGGGGTAAGAGAAAGTTGTGTGCTGTACAACCAGTCACACCAGATTTTTTAAGAGTGATTAAAGAGTGAAATGAACAAAAATAGTCACACTCGTGACTATGTCTTGTGGGAATTTATTAATTTTTTGAAAATTTTGTAAATTAATTAGGTAGTAAATAAGCGAAATTTTTTATTTTTAATCTAACCACGTCCGACGTTTATGTCTTTGTCGGCATATTTCTAACTTTCACCGTGACCATCATCATCAGGCTTCATGGCGGAAAGTTGTAAATCAATAGTCAGTCAGGGGTAAAAAGAAAAATAAATAAAAAATATGCAAACTTTTTGTCAACGTTAGGATTTCAAAAAAAAAAAAAAAAAAATTTTGCACCTGTGTCGTGTATAATGTTTGTGCGTGTCCGTCTGTGTGTGTGTGTGTGTGTGTGTGCGGGTGGGCCTCACAGCTTACAGGTCGGCTGAGTTAAATGCCTCTTCGGTGTGTTCAGTGCCTCTATGCTTTTGGACATGTCTGTACCTGCACGTCGGGATCGGGGCGCATTCCTGCGCAGCCGCCGCCAAACGTCATGTTTTGATATTCATTTCGAAAAGCTATGTCGCTGTTCACATGCATTTTTTTGTTCCTGTCTAATTAACATCTGCTAATAATATTAAAGGTCTATGGATTTCTTGCCGCGGCTTATCCCGCAGCACACGACACACTCAGGATATGGATATCAACAGAAAAATACCATTTGCTTATGTAAATTAGGAAATACATTAAAAAATAATACAACAACAACAACACAGTAACATTTAAGGAATTTCATTCTTCTTATAGCTTAATTTATCAATAATATAAAATAGAATCGTGATACTCTTTTTTTTTTTTGTTTAATTATTTAGCCTCTTGCAAAATGGCTACTTTGCTCAGTGGGTGTCCTGTTCATCCTGTCCTGAGCATTCATTTCATTTGTCATTATGAGTGGGCGAATTATAACTCAGCGGTATTACTAACTTTACCTGACAACAGGGGTAGGGGGCGGAACCGAATATTTGTCGTGGACACCGAAATTTGTGTATTTTTTTAATAAATTTAAAACATTAGGTTATATATTTCAATGTTTTTTTTATTAGTATAAATTGTTTATAATATATATTTGCAGGGCCGAAACTAGTCAGAGGCAACAGGATCACGTGCCCAGGGCCCAGAAAAAATTCGCATTATATTGTATTAAAAACCGTTAAACAAAAACTTTTAATTCTCTCCAAAATTTGTTTTTCTGGTGGTACAGTGAGCTCCACAATTAAGTCCCCACCTGATAGCTATACCCTTAAGTATATGGTGTATAGTGAAATAATTTTAATGACCGAAAAGGTAAAACCTAAAATCTGGTACAGATAATTTTATTTTACCTTTTAAAATTTAAAATTAGTTCACCATATACTATATCACTTAATTGTGGCGCTCACTATACTAGGCCTACTGGTTAAAACTATTATTTTAGGGAAATAAATATCTAATTAATTCGTAAAATTTAGTTTAGGAGGGACCCAGTGAATAGGCCTTGCCCTGGGTCGCAAAAAAGCTAGTTACAGCCTTGTATTTATTAGTTTAAATTGTCTATAATAATTAAAAATGTATTGAAATATATAACCTAGTGTTTTAAATTAATTTACCTCATTAAACCATACTCTTTTACCTAGAGCCAACGGTTACTTGTTTAAAATAGTACCTACTTTTATATTAATTTACGATTTCCAGGGAGATTGTGAAATTTATCGGTGGTGCCAGAATTTAAATTGTTAGCAGAATTATTGAATTAATAAAATATTGTATCAAATTTGAATGTATTCTATTTATATAGAGGGTTATTTGTTTTTCACCTCGGGAAAAAAAAATAATAATTTTCTCAACAGTTAAGAAATTTAAAAAAAAATCTTTATTTCTTTATTTTTGAAATAATTTATATCAGGGAAATGAATTTGAAAAATCTGAAATATTACATCAGTAAAGTGGACCTCAAAACCAGTTTTTGGGCAAAATGAGAATATACATATTAAAGAGTAGGTAAAAAAAATAATTTATTTTTGAATTTTAAATAATTTTGAGAAAATGAAAAAAAAACTGAAAAAATTTCAACTTGTTTCTATAAAGTACAAGAGTAAAGTGTGCTTCAAAACACTTCAAAGTCAAAATGAGAATATACATTTTAAAGAGCATGTAAAAAATAATTGATTTTTGAATTTTAAACAATTTTGGTGGAGCGAATTTTGAGAAAAAAAAAAAAAACTAAAAAAATACATCAGTAAAGTACTAGTACTTTTTGGCCGATTTTGTTCAAAAGCTTATTTTGAGTGTCCAGGAGGGTACCTAACTTAAATATAAAATTTCAATCTGGTAGCACAATTCCTTCATCCTAAAAATCGTTTTTCACAGACAGACAGTCAGACCAATTTGCGGGACCCACTTTTCTGGACTCAGGGAAGCTCAAAACAAATCCATCTCGACATCGAATTTTTGACATGATCGCAATACTTTCTCTCTATATGTATTTCATATATAGGGTAAAAATATATATATATATATATATGTATATTCTTAAGGAGAGGCATTTTTTTTTTATCCGGGCGGCGAAACCTCTGAATACCGCCCAGGTGACATAATAGAAATTCTGCCTTTTTCCGGATTATTGATATTCGATTAACAAATAAATTTTCATAAAGAAAAAATTCTCTTTTGTTAATAATTTTGATTATTGGATTCTTTTCCGACAAATCTTATCTCTTCAATATTTCCTATTCGTAATTCACATGGCTTGTTTTTTTATACCATTTACGTGTAAACAAGCCTTATAAAAATGGGTTTTTAAATTCATTAATTGGAACAATATCATTATTTAATAAAAGCCAATTTGCTTTTGATATTTATAATACAGGTATATAGGAAAATCACAAGTCGTTGATCCTTGTCCGTTTGCAATTAACCTTTAAATACTCGACATCTCGGTATATAATTCGCCGTTCTATTCAAACACTAATAATTGATAACACTTCTCTGTGCTAATCATCAACTTTTTCAAATCATTCTTTAGTTTACTAATTTCATTTATTGTTTCATCAATCAAAAATTTAATTACATTTCATTTCAATATTTTTGTATATATATATAGACGAGACTTGAGTGTTCTGACTTAACAACAATATCATTGGAAAAATTTTATGAGCCTCGACATCTCCTCTTTTAATACCGGAGCTCTCTCCCTATCTCTATTTCCTTTTCTTTTACTTTATCGCCGCTCCTTGACAATGTCCCTAGTGGATCATATCCCATCCCTTTCTTGACAATCTTACTAGGAGAGAGAAAAAAAAGGCGCTCAGTAACTGTTATTATTAACTCAATTATAAGCCAGCATTCACACGAAATGTTAAAACCGCGAGGGCGATAAACAGTCCTGGGTCCACACAGTGGTTGGCTGTTATCACAAGGTGCAATCACACACACACACACACACAGAGGCACCTCGCAAAGGTCTTGGGACCTCACACTCCCTTGCCCTGAGCCCTGCTCCGCCGCGCCGTTTCATCAGCCGAATCGATTTTATACAAAGAGGAGCCCTCGGATTGGTGCTCAATCCGCTCCCCCTGGCCTAATCCTGCCTGGGGCTGCCACGACTCGAAAACCCGACCCTCGTCTCACGCCAGCACATCAAATATATTATTTCACTCGCGAATGTAATATCTAATGTGCATTTGGTGTCGTGACCAAGAAATTAGATACAAAGAACTTGTTTAATTACTCGTTTAAAATCGCACTTGAAAACAAAAGCAAGGGCAGAGATTTGGCTACTGTTTCTTTTACTGTAGTCTTATATATATATATCTGGACCCCAATCAGCGGGGTTAGAAGCTGTCGCAAGTCAGGGAGGTGCAATAGCAATCAAGTTAAGCTGCTATCGATTGCCTCCCACCCTACACAAACCACAGGGGGGTCTTGAATTAGGAGCGCTACTTTTTCAAGATAGAGGGCAATCAAACTTGAAGAGGTTGAGGGTTCGACGGTCACCCAGCTTCACTTTGAATAAAACCATTGTTCTCCTTATTTCGAGGGTTTTTAATCTTCTCCCTTTTTTTTTTTTTTCTTTTCTCCCTGAAAATCTAATATCAGTTTAAAAATATACTGTTTCGTTCGTCTTGAGCACGAAAATATCAGAGATGTTGACATAATCTCTACTGATGTGAGATTATGTATAGATTGTGTCATGGTGAAATCAACATCACTGATATATTATTTTCGTGTTCAAATACCTGAAGACAGAATGACTGGTGGATTATTATTTTTTTTTTTTTATATAAAAACAAAAACAATTTAAAATCAAAAAATCTGGTGTGACTGGCAAGACACAACTTTCTCTACCCTTCGGTAAGAGAAAGTTGTGCACGTGCTGGTCCCAGATTTTGTGTCGAGATATATTTAGTTTTCCATAGCACCTTAGTTTCAAACTTGCATTTTAAATGTTGATTGTTGAAATAAACTATGGTTATTTTTCAAAATTTTAATCTCATATTTGGACATTTTATACACAATATAGATTCGTAAATAAATACAAAATTTCATAAGAATTGGAAAAAAAAATTTTAAATGCGTAAAAAGTTCTAAAGGGGACCCCCTTTTGAATCGAAATTAACATACAAATCCCTATAGGAAATTAACATTGGTCAAATGCGAAGATAAGGTAGAAAAATTTAAAACGCGTAGAAAGAGAGAAGATAGTTTTGTGAGAGAGAGAGATATGTTTTCTCCGAAAAAAAAAATGGGCGTTTAAATAATAATTGATTTTTAATCTAATAAAAAGAAAAAGATTTAAATTCGGTTACCATGGCAACCATTTATTTCTCCTATCTTTCCTATGAAGCACAAGAGTAAAGTGTGCTTCAAACAATTTTGAGGGCAAAACGAGAATATACATTTTAAAGAGCATCTAAAAAATAATTGATTTTTGAATTTTAATCAAAATCGTTAGAGCGAATTTTGAGAAAATCGAAAAAAACTGAAAAAGTACATCAGTAAAGTACTAGTACTTTTTGGCCGATTTTGATTAAAAGCTTATTTTGTCGGTCCCGGGGGTGTTTAACTTAAATATAAAATTTCAGCCTCCTAGCTCAATTCCTTCATGCTTAAAATTGAACACACACACACACACACACGACAGACAGACAGACAGACAGACAGACAGACAGACAGACAGACAGACAGACAGACAGACCATGTCGCGAAAACCACTTTTTTGGATTCAGGGGACCTCAAAACGTGAAGATCCATCAAAATCTCGACATCGAATTTTTGACATGAAACCAATACTTTCTCTCTCTATATATTTCTATATAGGGTACGAGAAAGTAAAATACAATGCCGATTAAAGAGATTAAGAGACGGGGGTGTCTAATCTTTTGGAACTCAATCCTATCATATTCAAATATTATAATATTCAATAAATGCCTCGATTCGAACTTGACTAACATATTTTAGAACTGGATCCGCTTGATAGTCTAACTCTAGAACATTAACTCCCAAATAGGCTGGAGATCCCGGGAGCAGTCATTTGATCCACCAGAAAAATAATATACACAATTTCGCGCCTTTATTTAAATATGAATGGAGTCTAAGAATATTAAAATAAAAATAGTGTATTTTTAAATGAGAGTTAAAACACAAAGTTATATGTTTCAATGTATTATTTATATTACTTCACTTATAATTAACTAGCTATCCCTGGGATAGTTGACTATAACTTTTGAGTCTTTTCACATCAAGTTTAAATAAGAACCCAGAGTTGGTTAGCTAAGACTCAAAAGTTCGGCTTAATTAAGGGGTGAAATTATAAACATGTCTTCTTTATTTATTTTTTTTTTAATTTTTAAATTTTTGTTAATAGATTAATTATCTTGAATTAATTTTTTTAATATTTATTTTAATTAATTTTAATTTTTTATAAATGTTGCCTTTATTAAGTTACTAACTTCACAAAAGTTACTTTATACCTCAGATAGCTAATTATAATTACGTAACTAGAAGGTTAAGCCTGTTCTTGTTTACTATATACATGATTTGCTATCTGTCGGATAAGTTAATTAACAGGCCCTAAATATTTCATACTAAAAAAAAATACATTAAAATATATAATCTTATGTTTTAACTTAATTAATTATAATTAAACCATAATGTTTCACCTAGAGCCAACGGTTACCAGTTTAAATTTAATAAAAAATAGTACTCTGACAGGTATATTAATTTTATGTTGAGCCAGGGAAATTTTTTCAAATAAAAGTTATTATTTAAAAAAGTTTATAATAATTTTCTAGTCACAATTTTTTAAAATTCAGTAATTAAAGAAAAAAATTACGATTACCTAACTTTCCCCACTAATCACCCATCGCTTACAAGTAATGATTATCATACAATTTAATTTTTAAATTGCTTCTATTTTCATACTTTTTTTTTATATTGAATATTAATATCCATTTTAACTTTATATACACATTGAAATCGCTATTCAGATGATTTTAATGATAATACTGATGTTCCCAATTTGTTTATTAATGAAATTATTCGCTTCCAGCGTCCACTTTTTTTTTAACCATTTAATCAACCAACATTTTTTTCTCCTTTCATTAATTAATTAACATTTCTATAAAGAAAGTGTGAAAATTTGAAACATGATTCATTTATTATTATTAAACAGAATGGAATGATATGACATTCAATCAAATTAACACTCTCTTGTATTTTCTTTGTATTATTCAAGGTGTTGTTTGTTTTCACATCCTGTTTAAAAGAAATACAATAACTAATAGGGGACCCTCCGAAGCTCGTGGATATATTTTTATGGTATCTTCTTCTTCCTTTATATAAGGATTAAATATTGTTGTGCTTTCCTTTTTTTTAAATTTACTAACAGCTTAAAGCTTGTCAGTATTTTATAATTCCTACTTTAAGAGGGATTTGTTTTTGTATGGGGTTGGCTTTGATTAGAGATTTTAATTATACTATACGCCTCAAAATAAATTAGATAAGTTACGTTTCGTCTGAATTGATAAAAAGGTTGAAATAATTTTTTTTTTTTGGAGAAGTTAATTAGATATTAAGGTTTGATTATTGTATTATATTACTGGATTAATTTAATAATAATCAACTTTGTTGAAAAATCTTAAAAAAAAAATCTTTTTATAACATCATGCTTTTTAAGTAAACACTTGCTTTAATGATTGTGTTTAACTTCATGAAAATGATTGTAGACGGCGCTGATGATTGTGTCTAACTTCATGGAAATGACTGTAGATGGCGCTGTTGTCATTGCATATAAAATGCACGTGAGCAAGTGCACAGTACTTGAAAACGACTGCAGAATAAGCAGTCAAATGTTATAGAGTATTTATATTTTTAATAAATAATTAATATAAATGTGGTATTCAATTAATATATATAAAAAAAAGAAAAAAATACGTGAGAAATTTTGAATTGGTTTAAAAAAATTCATTAAAATATATTTTTTATTTATTTTAAATGAATGAAAAGGTTCCAAAGACATAAAAATCAAAATTTATTTTTTTAAGTCTCAACATTCCATTTTTTTACTTTCTCTTATTCTTATATATATTGATAAAAAAAAATATTATAAGAGTTAGAACTAAAATTTGGTCACGTCTAAAAGAAATTTTTTATTAACAAAACACTTTTGTTGCTGACATACAATAAATAAATGAATTAATTAAAAGACGTCTCTTTTTCTGTCTTTTATTAAGGATTCGAATTCAAGAACATTTAAGAGATGTTTGCAAACTCTAAGATTTTTTTTATTTATTTATAAAATAAACTTAGCCGTTTGTATTTTAAAAAATTCATTGTGATAGAAACTTCGTAATTTAATTTAATTGTATTTTTATTGGTGAGATTCGTCTCAGGGAATCCCCAAACCATTTAATTTTTTAAATAAAAGATATTGTTTTTATATTTAAAAAATATTCACCTTCCAAAAATTTATTTAATTAACTAAGAATAAAATTTTTTTTTAAATTGTGAATTAGGGAAAATTTCAGACACATTCTTTTTCTACATCTGAAAAATTCATTTAATTGAATAATTTAGATTCTATGAAACTTCTAACTAGAACGCGTCTAGATCAAACAACTTGTTTATTTTCGAAACGATCAATCGAATCTAAATAAACGCTCTTTTATTGAAATAAATATAAATTTTTTCGAAGACAAAAATCTACATTTTTTTTTTACAACCAAATTCTTTGGCACGTGTATGCCACGTATTTTTTTTTCTGTCATTCCTGTTTTAAAGGATAACACGATCTAAATATATCATTTCAAATTAATTTGTTGGTCGGATAAAATTATGAGATAGGTAATCATGATTGGATTTACATATAAACCTCGCTTGGATTTGTTAATGCATTCAGTAGAAAATTAATTTCTATCTAAAAAATTAATAATTAAGAGGCCTCAAATTTTTTTTAAATTAAAGCTATTTAAAATATCTACAACTTATAGAAGCCCTTTTTTTGATTTTCGAAAAAAAAATTTTTTTTTAGATTAATCGCATTAAATAAATGATATTTAAAAAAAAGGAACTCTATAAGTTGTAGATAATTAAATTAGTAATCATTGTGTTAAAAAATAATTAATTTTTTGCCTTTAATTAATTAGCTGGAAAGTCTAGAATGAAATGCAATTTGTCCCTTGTTTTCCTATGGGGAACACTAACGCCATCTCTTGCCGCCTAGAGGAACTCCGTAGTCAAAAGCTTTCTAACGACTTTTCGAGACGCGCACCTTAAGCTACTTAAATTTTATTCATATTTTTTTTACTTAATACACAAACTGGATTTATTAAAATTCAACCACGAAAAAATATGAAAAACGATTGAAAATTCATTTTTTTTTACAATGTACAAAATTTACACCTTTTTTTTCAAGTTTTATTAAGCGATGAAAACAAAACGACTATATTCCATTCAAAGTGAATAAATGATTTAATTTTCTCATTTTGTTCTAACAAAACAGAGTCATTATCTACGAACAATTTTTTTTTTTGCCAGTTTATTTCATTATTCTTAATCAAACTTTTGTTTTTTTTTTTTTATTTATATTTTTTTTTTTTGAATATCATTTCAGGTATTAAAAAAAAAGAAACCAAATAACAAGTAATAAAAGTCATTAACACTATTTGTTTAGCGCAAAAATGAAATATTCTTTCATTTCCTATCTTCTCAAAGATATATTTATTTAAATAAATACATTAACATAAAATTTTTATAAGAAAAATAAAACATATTTAAATATAATAAATTAGCAATTATTTTACACTAAATAAATATATCTCATTTAATCACTTAGATAAACAAAACACTCTAAATTGTTTGAAATTTAGAATTAATGTTAATGAAAAGCCGATTAGGGATAAAATAGTTAATCTGATTTAAAGGGAACTCACGGTCAAATTTAGTGATGGTTAAAGAAAGTAAAAACCTGCCCCAATATGGTAACAAGAAAGTTACTATGTTCATTAATTGTTAAAAAAATAAAATTTTTTCTATGAAATTCATAAAAGTATATGAGATGGTTAAGGACAATTCAAGCATTACACTGTAAAAAAAAATATATGAATTTTCACTCGTTATTAATAATATACTGTCGTGCTTGAATTTTAATATACCCAATTTGTGAAATCAAATTCATAAACTAGTTTATTAAGTAAAAAAATTGGAATCAATTTTTTTTTTTTAAGGTCTTTTTCGGCATCTAAGGCCATTTAGACCCCATCTCTATTTATTTCAAATGATTTGTAGTCAAATCAAATGAAATAAATTTTCCTCGCTTGGGACGGGAAGCGAACCCGGGACTCCGGTGCGAAAAGCTAATGTCTTCTCACTGAGCCACGGCTCCCGGGCAATTAATCAAATTTAAGTAGCTTAAAAAAATATAATATTCCTAACAAAGTGATTAGTCGAGATGGTAAAGGCATCGTACAAACTCATATATGAAGGGAAGAAACCAAGATCTCGAGTTCATACCACTCGAGGGACGATTTTTTTTAAAACTAATAGATAAAATTTTTAATAAACTGGTTTATGAAAGTTCATTTTTTGTATATGATCTTTTCATATACCCGAATGTAAAATTCATAAACAGTTTGTGTAACAAACTTCCTATCCTGGTTTATGAATATCCTTTGAAAATTTTTAATAGTGTACATAAACACATTTTTGACTGATTCGGACAATAATAAGCAAATCGTTAACCCCGGCTCTGCTTACATAAACATTTCGTTTAAAACTCATTCTTCATTTTTACTTTCTCGTACCCTATATATGAAATATATAGAGAGAGAAAGTATTGCGATCATGTCAAAAATTCGATGTCGAGATTTTGATGGATATACATGTTTTGAGGTCCCCTGAGTCCAAAAAAGTGGGTCCCGCAAATTGGTCTGTGTGTGTGTGTGTGTGTGTGTGTGTGTGTGTATGTATGTGTGTGCGTGCGTGTGTCTGTATGTGTGGACAGATTTTTAGCATGAAGGAATTGAGCTACCGGATTGAAATTTTATATTTAACTTAGGTACCTTCCCACACGCTCAAAATAAGCTTTTGAACAAAATCGGCCAAAAAGTACTAGTACTTTACTGATGTACTTTTTCAGTTTTTTTCGATTTTCTCAAAATTCCCTCCAAGGATTTTTTTTAAAATTCAAAAATCAATTATTTTTTAGATGCTCTTTAAAATGTATATTCTCATTTTGCCGTTGAAATCTTCTGAAGACCACTTTACTCTTGTTCTTCATAGGAAAGATAGAAATGGTTGCCATGGTAACGGAATTTAAATCTTTTTCTTTTTTATTAGATTAAAAATCAATTATTATTTAAATTCCCATTTTTTTTTAAATTTATTTGTGTCTTTAATTGTTTCAAAGAAAACATATATGTCTCTCTCTCACTTGCAAACATTATCGTCTCTCTCTACTCTTTTTAAATTCCCTTTCCACCTTATCTTCGCATAGGAACAATGTTAATTTCCTATAGGGATTTGTATGTTAATTTCGATTCAAAAGGGGGTCCCCTTTAGAACTTTTTAGGCATTTAAAATTTTATTTTCCAATTCTTATGAAATTTTGTATTTATTTACGATTCTATATTGTGTATAAAATGTCCAAATATGAGATTAAAATTTTGAAAAATAACCATAGTTTATTTGAAGCAGTCAACATTTAAAATGCAAGTTCGAAACTAAGGTGCTATCGGAAACTAAATATATCTCGACACAAAAAATCTGGTGTGACCAGCACAGTGCGCAACTTTCTCTTACCGAAGGGTAAGAGAAAGTTGTGTGCTGTGCGCCAGTCACACCAGATTTTTTTTAAAACTAATGATAAAATTTTTAATTTGAAGAAAGTTCATTTTTTGTATATGATCTTTTCATATACCCGAATGTAAAATTCATAAACAGTTTGTGTAACAGACTTCCTATCCTGGTTTATGAATATCCTTTGAAAATTTTTAATAGTGTACATAAACACATTTTTGACTGATTCGGACAATAATAAGCAAATCGTTAACCCGGCTTTGCTTTAATCATTTTTTTTTAAACTCATTCTTCATTTTTTTTTTTATGGAACATTTTCGTACAATTTTGTTTTTTAATATACTGTTATACAAATGCGAATCCCTCCCAGTTGCTTAACTATATTACTTCTTTAATCAAAATCCTTAAAGTCCTACTTGACTTTTTTTAGGAGCTTGGAGGAGCCATTTTTTATTATTTATAGATTAAAATTGTATACTGGGAGTATTTATGAGATACCAACACACTAAGGTAGATAAAGAAATATGAAAATAATTTTAAAATAAACTCAATTAAGATTTAATATTATTAATTATTATTAAATTGAAATATTTTTTAATGAGATCTTATCATTAGCATTCACTGACAATGCTAAGAATACGTGAATGTCTTTTTATTTCTAACATCACTACAATAACAATTACAAAGAATACTTAAAAGTCTTCTTATTTTAAAAGAAATAAAATTAAATGTATACTAATATTAAAAATATTATTTCAAGAGAGAATATGTTTTTATTTTTATTTATTAAAAATAGATAAAAAAAAAAATCAAAAATTTTGCAAAGAATACATAGATTTCTTTTCATTTCTAATATCTTCCTACATTTCCTATGAGAGAAATTATAACTTCAACAATTAATAACCAAAAAATTTATAGGAATTTCGGGATATAAATAATTTACCTGTAATTCATAAAAGGATATAAAATTTAGTTTCAAAATTCCAACGGAAAGTTGCCCAAATAGAGCGTGACAGACAAATGGATATTAACGAATTATATAGTTCTATATATATATTATAGATTTTATCAAAATCCACTTTAACGGATTTTTATATCAATACATCTTTGAAAATTGAATATAGTAAATTTGTTTGGGATTCACTATAATCTTATACTTTTAAATAAATTTTTTAAACAATAATATTATTGTGTTGAATAGGCATAAGTGACACCCCCCCCCCCCCCTTCTCACGCTACCTTTATATATCTTCCCTTAATTTCTTGGATTCCTCGGTTGTTGTTTATCCAGTTGCAATGAATGGGTGCCCCCAGTGGCGGGGGTGGTGATCGCTGCAAGCGCAATGCAAAATAGTCCCCGCAAATCAATAACAAGCATGTAGGGTGTAGTGTGTAGGGTGTAGGGAACCCGGCTGCCTACCTTTGCTACCTTTGCTGGCCGCCGGGCCCACGGGCCGACTCGGCCCTTCACCCTTCACCCCTCGTTCTACGCATTACGCCACTAGCATACCCTATATTACAATTGTAAGGGATCATCTTTCTCTTGAAAAGCAGAAAACAACATACGATAGTCAATTAAAGTTTTATGAGAAGGTTGAGAATGAAATAAAATTCTTTAACACCCTATTTCTACTTCCTACTGTCAATTTTTTTTTTCTAATTCGAATACAACATTAAGAAATAAAACGGTTTTATCTAAAATGCACTAAAATACGAAAAATATGCATATTTATGACAAAATGTATAAACGTGGGTGTTCATTGAATAATTTATTTAATTAATTTAATATTTAAAGTTTCAATCAACACCCATGATCTGTTATAAAATATTTAAGAATTTTTTTTTTTTAATTAAAATTTTTCTTATTTTATTTTTTTTAGTATTATTATAAAAATTAAAACTAGAAGCGTTGAAAAATTATTTTTATTTTCCTTTAGGTTTTACGTAAATTCATTCAATAAACTTGGTTTTGATTTTAAAATTATGTAAAAATTCTAAAAAATTCCTCATTTCAGGCTGGAACATGGGCGCATCCAATCCAAAACGGAAGGGGAAGGGGGGCAACTTTTCTAATATCCATTTTATTATTTTATTTATTTCCACATTCTAACTGGATCTTTTCAACTTTATCTTCTCACAGACAATGGCGGATCCAAAGGCGTTTCTCGGGGGTATGGGGGGGGGGGGGTAATCTGGTGCGACTGGTCGCACAGCACACAATTTTTTCTTGATTTCGGTAATTTAAAAGCGAATTCTGTACTTGTTTGCCAGAATATAAATACAAATCAAATTTTCAAGTATTAGTTTTTAAAATTTTTCATTAAAAATAATTTTTTTTTAAATCTAGGGGGGGGTAATTACTCCCTTTACCCCCCCCCCCATGTATTCGCCCTTGTTCACATATGGCTTGAATTTTTCAGTTTTTTATTTATATTGTTTTTTATTTTAAGTTTTGAAGGGGGGTAGCTGCCCCTCCCCCCTGCTGGGTACCCCCATGGGCCGGGAGAGGGGGGAAGTAAAAATATAAAGTGAACTGATTTATCCTTTATATTAATATTTTATTAAAATTTAAATAAAAAAAAAAAAAAAAAAAACTTTTTATGAAAATTAAAATTAAATACCGAAGTGGATCAAACTTGCCAACAGAGGGGCGGAAATTTTACATATAGGTTATATCAACAGAGAAACAAAAATAAATTGGAGGGGGGGGATAGATACCATTGTCGGGGGAGGGGGGGGGGCGGTTGCCTTCCTTAGCGGCGTCACTTATTTAATTTTAATATACAAAATGTTTCAACGAGAACCAACGGTTGACGTTCAAATCTTATTTTTATGAAATTTATTTTTAAATAAACTCTTTTTCTTTCCATGCCTTATTCCCTCAGTGCGGGGTCGGTTTTTTTGCGACCGAAAGGAAAAGAACAGACCGGCCCATCGCATGGTCTGACGTCTGTTGAAAATATAGAAGGAAGGGATAGACATGCAAAGAACAGGACTGCCAGGCCTGCTCGGGTAGCTCGTGGTCGCCATTCAAGTACCCACAAGATTAAATAATTTTTACAAATAATTAGCAAATTTAATTAATCAAACTCTCAAATGCTTAATTGTATACATTTATTACTTTATTTTAAAACTTGGGGAGACGCTAATGCCCCCCCCCCCCCCTTTTAAAATAGCTTGGCATATTTAAAATTATTTATTTTTCTCTCCCGGCCTGAGTTTATTGATGGAATTTCCATCCCCTATCTGAAACAAGACACTTTTGTTAACATTTTAACCCTTCACTGGCCGGCCGTCCAAATTCGTTAGATAATTTCATTTTTTAATGTCACCAATAAATTTTCACTAAATAATTTATCACTTTTTTTTTTAATTTTTTTTTTCTATAGGCCCTTTGTCCGGCTTGTCTCTTGTTGTAAGTTTACAAGGACCAATCAGTTGAAACTAAGCCATTACAGCGCATTGCCCAATAAGACAAATAGGCCTATGTCAATAGCCGGGGTTATCAGGGTAAACAGCCCGGCCCAAACAAACAACTCGCTTACCTGCCAGCCTTTGCACCCTCCACCTTTCAAATCAAATGGCTCCTCCATAATTCATCGTCTGAAAAATTAAATTGTTTGAAAAAAATTAGGGAAAATTTGAAGGAAATTCCTCTCCCCCTCACCCCTTGACTTTGCTCTAAGCCGATTAGGTCACTCCCCTACCACCTTTGAATAAAATATCAGACAATCTTTTGCATACCTCTCCGTGACTTTATACTATTAAAATATATATAATTGTTCTATCTATACTAATTTAGAAAAAAAAAAGCGAAACTTTTAATCTATAATTACACTAATATACGATTCTTAACAAATTGGATTTTTTTTTTTAATATCCATTTATAAATTTAGATGTTTTATATTAAAAAACTACAGGTCTCAGGTCAACAAATTGAAATAAATAATAAAATTTTATCGATTATTTATTATTATAAATATTATTATTGATTTCGTATTTTTTTTTTTTTTTATTATAAAATATTTATTTAATCTAGTCTTATATCAGGCAATCAGCTATAAATATATATAATGAATATTAATGTGGAATTGATCGAAGAGGCCAATTCTATTAAATATTACAACACATGCATATTTTAAATTAAAATTACTCGGGTTATTTTTTTTTTTTTTTGGAGAGATTTCATTAAATAAAAATAAATATTTTTTGGATAATGAATTAAGAAAGAAAGAATTTGTAAATTAAAGAAGAATTTATTTAATATATTAATATCTACACACTATTATTATGGGAGTTTTTAATTATAAACCACATTTTTTATAGAATATAAATAAAGTATTATACAACGTTTCGACTACTTCTGCAGTAAGTTTTCAAGAACTCAAGCGAAATAACCTCTAAGGACACTTACTCACTGAAGTTAGTAGCATTTTATATGCAATGAAGTTAGCAACATATAGCATCATCCCATGAAGTTAGACACCATCCGTGGGGATAATGCTATACTGAGTTGCATACAGTGTAAAGAAAATATGAATTTTCAATCGTTTTTCATATTACTTTCTTTTACTTTACTTTCTTTCGTTTTTCATATACTTCATATTACTTTCTTGCTTGAATTTTAATGTACGCAGTTTGTGTATTAAGTAAAAAAAAAATATGAATCAAATTTAAGTATCTTAAAAAAGTATGAATCAAATTTAAGTAGCTTAAAAAAGTATGATATTCTTAACAAATTAAGTAGTCGAGATGGTAAAGGCGTCGTACAAATTCATATATGAAGGGAAGAAACCAAAAACTCAAGTTCAAACCTTTCGAGGAACTTTTTTTTTTAAATTAGTATATGAAATTTTTCATAAACCCGTTTATAAAACTTTTAATAAATTGGTTTATTAAAGTTCATTTTTTAGTATATGAACATTTCATTTACCCGAATATAAAATTCATAAACAGTTTGTGTAACAGACTTCCTATACATGTTTATGAAAATCCCTTGAAAATTGTTAAAAGTGTATAAAATGCTACTACTGTAACTTCACATTAGTTTCCTTAGAGGTTAGTTCGCTTGAGTCGGTGCAAGCGCACAGTAATTAAAAACGACTGCAGAATAAGTAGTCGAAACGTTGTACAGTATTTATATTTTTAATAGGGTCCGACCGAAACAAGATTTTCAGCCGAAACCGAAACCGAAACCGAATATTCGGCCTCAACCTTAGTTTCGGCCGAAACCGTAACCGAAACCGAAACTTCTATTTCCTATAAAAATTTTTTTCATTTTACCTTTTTTTTCTTTGAATTTTTTTCCTCCCGTGAAAATCATTTTACCTTTTTTTAGGGAGACTAAATTTTTCTCCCTCAAGTGCAAATTATTTGACCTTTTTTTTTTTGCATGCGAGTCTAATCCCATTTATTTTTTCAGACTCTGGTTTCGGCCGGCCGAAAGGTTCGGCCACTTTTTGGCCGAAACCGAAACTACGGCCGAAACCATGATTTTTGGCCGAAACTGGCCGAAACCGTAACCGAAACCGAATATTCGGTCGGTTCCTAATTTTTAATTAATAATTAATAACAAAATTTTTTTAAATAATAATAACACTAACGACAAAAGCTTTAATAAACATATTCGTGATATCTACACTTTTTTTTTTTACAAATTTAATATCTTTAAATATAGCTGCTAAAAACAACTTGATCTTAATTCTGAAAGGAATGTTAGTACACTACAAACCCATTTACTTGACTTTATAATATCATATATATTAAGTTGCTGTATGGCGGTAGTTTGAATTAACTTAATTAAACCCATCCTATTGAATCTACACATAAGCAATGTTCTTAATTTATCGAATGTTTACAATGTAGAAGGAGTGCGTAGGGCTGATAAGTGCTTTGTCACTGTAATCCAAAACATATACTGATTATTTTGCATTACCTCTGCTACTTGATTTTGTCCGGATAGATTAGCCCTTTGGTCGACATTGTTTAGGAAATCTTAACAGAGAGAATTTTTAAAGGGCGGAATTAATTCCTATTATCAATTGTTTAACTAAAAGGGATTTAATTACAGATGGAAATAAAAATATTTTGTTAGAATGAATAAATGAAATTATTAAGGGGTTATTAAAAACATCATCTAATTAAATTTTTTGATTATTTTTATAGAAAATAAGGACTGGTTGCTTCAGTTCTAATCAACTAACAAACTTATCCAACAGATAGCCAATCATCGATATAGAAAACAAGAACCCGCTTAAGGTGCGCGTCTCGAAAAACGGTTAGGACACGATTGACTACCGAGTTACTCTAGGCGGCAAGAGATGGCGTTAGTTTTTCCCATAGGAATACAAGGGATTTATTCCATTTCATTTGAAAGTTTGCAGCTAATTAATTAAGGGTAAAAAATAAATTATTTTTCAACACAGTGATTACTAATTTAATTATCTATAAGTTATAGAGCGAATTTTTTAAAAATATCTTTTATTTAATGCGATTAATCAAAAAAAAAATTTATTTTTTCGAAAATCAAAAAAAGGGCTTCGATAAGTTGTAGACATTTTAAATAGCTTTAATTTAAAAAAAAATTTGAGGTCGATAGCTTCAAAATTGTGGCCGCTGGAAACTCCCAAAATTTGCCCCCCGCAGACGTGCACCTTAACCTTAGAGTTTAAAAATGAGTTTTTTCACAATGTAGCCTATAAGGAAATTTTTGTGAAGTTGGCAACTTGATAAAGCTATAATTTTTAAAAATTAAAATTAATTAAAATAAATATTATAAATAAAATAATTAATTACTTTTTTTTTAACAAAAATTTAAAGTCAATTTTATCAAAAATCACCAGAATATCACTAAAATTTACAACGTTGCCATGTTGCACATTTATAAAGTCCTTCTTTACTATTCCATGGATAAAATAATGCGGTACAAACGAATAAGCTATTTCTTTAATTTAAGTACACTTAGTAAAGAGAGGCATAAATGTCAAACGGTGCAATTGGGCATTAGTCACTTAAAAAAAATCATCATTTAAAATTAATAAAATCATAGTCCTAAGTTGTGAGCGTTTCTTACCTGCCTTAGTCAGGTTGCATTTAATTTTGTTGCCATATGTTTGTAAAAAAAAATAAAATAAAATAAAAGCCTTGTAATTTTATAATAAGCTGCAGAAGGCTTGCCGAAACGTCCTTGTAAAAAATAAATAATAATAAAAATGTTATTATTTTTAAGTGCTAGAACGATTGAAATTTGCAATATTTATATTTACTGTCTTATTCCATTTATTTTTGTTATCTATAATATATTAAAAATACGCGAATATTAAACATTGACGTCATTTCAACTTTTTATTGGACCACCTCCAAATCCCCAAATGGGCCTAAGTTTTATTAAAAGAATTTTTTTTTTATAAAAAAAAAAAAACTTTCGAGGCCTTGGGGAGCAACTCCTGGTTTAAAAGTAGGCAATGCCAATTTAATACATTTATTATTATCGAACTATCTTGTACAGTGATGAATATCAAGAAAAAAAATAAGATAAATTGATTTTGGCTTTTAACTTTTTTTTTTTTTTTTAATACATTTTTCTTTGAGATAGTAAATATGTAAAATATACGCGAAGGTGAAGTCATCGTTACTAATGCAGAGAATAAAATTATTATTAATACGGTATTAAGAACGCGTATGACATGTAAGGCCATTTGTCTCTCAATGAATATTAAATATCTGTTATTATAATTAACTTTTCCAAATTGCTTTGTTTTGATATACATGATTGAAACAGACGTAGAAAATAAATGTTTAAATCATGAGACGGTAAATAAATAAAATTGATGTAAATGGAAAAGAAAAATATAAATTTTTGTTTAAAATATAAATTAACATTTATCATTTTATATTAAATTAGAAAATGATGATGCTCTAATAAGGCGAATCCAACTTAAATAATAAAAATGTGGTGTGACTGGTCACACACTTTCTCTTACTCTTCGGTAAAAGAAAGTTGTGTACTGTGCTTGTCACACCAGATTTTTTGAGTCGAGATATATTTAGTTTCCCATAGCACCTTGGTTCCCAACTTGCATTTTAAATGTTGACTGCTTGAAATAAACTATGGTTATTTTTCAAAATTTTAATCTCATATTTGGATATTTTTTACACATTAGAGAATCCTAAATAAATACAAAATTTCATACGAATTGGAAAATTTTTTTTTTAAAAAGTTCCAAAATCCCCCTTTTGAATCGAAATTAACATGCAAATCCCCATAGGGATTTAACATTGGCTCTATGCAAGGAAGAGCCGGAATTTGAAAAATTTTAAATACATCAGTAAAGTGTAATTCAAACAATTTTCACGAAATATTTTACTGATATGCTTTTTAAAGGGGGCATATGAAAAATAGTGAATTTATGAATTTTAATCAAAATGAGAAAACATTTTAAACTTTTTTACTATGGCAACCATTTCTCCGAACTTTCCTATAAAACAAGAGTAAAGTGTGCTTCAAAATATGTCAAGGGCAAAATGTGAATATACATTTTAAAGAGCATGTAAAAAAAACTGATTTACAGCGGCGTAACTAGCCTTTCAGGGGCGGAGGGGGCGAAGCTCAACTGGGGCGCCGTTTTTTTAGTATTCGAATCTCGTTTGATCTTTTTTTGTAATTTTTCTCCTGATTTGTGATATAAAATGAATTTATTATGAAATTTCAAAAAAAAAAGCCGGAGATTTTGGGGAAAACCAGATGCGCGAGGGGCGCCAAAAGCTTGATGCGCCTGGAGGGGGGCGAGCGCCCCCTTCGCCCCCACCGATACGCTCCTGCTGATTTATGAATTTTAATCTAAATCGTTGGAGCGATTTTTGAGAAAATCGAACAAAACATGTATATCCATCAAAATCTCGACATCGAATTTTTGACATAAATCCAATACTTTCTCTCTCTATATATTTTAGAGAGGTAAGAGAAAGTAAAAATCGTCTCTGTCGTCCATTATTACCGGAACGCGGAGACGTACTGATTGATATTCAGAATGCGCATACATTGGTAACCACCCTGTTCTGAAGAACAGTTCTGACTACTACGATTTCATCAGAAATCGCATCCACTGTAGCCATAGCCTGAGTGGCCAAAACGCTGTAATTTTTACAAATAACCCACAGTTAAACTGAAAATCAAATTCTTTTATTAATTATAACAACAGTGAAAGCCCAAACCCCAAAATTGATTATTACTCACTGGTGGAGTGAATTTCTATAATTTCTTACTTAAATATTTTTATTAACAATTAAAACAACGTTTTGTCTTAAAGATAATCGAATTAATTTTTTAATTAAATCAATTCAATCAAATTTCCATCTTTGGCTTTACTTTAAGCCTTAATTTCCTATTAAATTTTCCTGAGATAGCCGTTTGCATTTCACACATACTAATTTTCAAGAAATCCCTCGTAATATTCTGGATGCCCATCTCGCAAACTTTTCAACTTTCTCTCTCTCACACTCTCTTCCCGTTCCCTTCGCTTTTACAAACAAATTCGATGGTGTCGAAGATGCCGGAGCACGTTCTCCATTTAACACTTTCCAAAGTGAGTTTCCGGATTTTCTCTCGTTGTTTATTTTAATTCCTTATTGACTTATGCCTTTTTGGTTGCATTTTTTTTTTTTTTTTATTTCACACACAAACTTTAAGGTGAAAATAATAATAATTAGTTTTTAAGGAATTTAAAGATTCAAGACGAACGAATTTGATGTCTTTGTGTCTGTGTATAACCGGCCTGCTTGCTTGACCTTGCCGATCTGGCCCGGCGGAAACTGGCCACTGCATTGCTTAGGTGTGGCTCCGAATCATCATCATCATCATCATCATTTCTTTTGGTCATTTGGCGCCCTGTATAATATTGGCTCCATCTTTCAATTTATTCATTAATTTCAATTAACTTAGTTCATTCAATTTAATCAATTTATATGACTTTAAATTATGTATTATAAGAAAGTACGCACAGTTAGTCACCGCATAACACCTGACTCAGCATGAATAGAACAATTCACATTGATAAAAAGAAATATTTCTATTGAACTGATCAGCTTGATGAACCTAAGAAAAAAAAAAAAATTTTTTTTTTGAATTGAAAATGTGTGAACTATTAAAACAATGAATTTGTATTGTCGGAGATCGAGCTGGCTAATAATATGTAATAAGGCAACCTCGCGTGCACGGCCGCGGTCGCGGTGAAAAGAATAAAATGCTTCGGCATGGCAACATTGGAGATGAATTTTACAGTTGGTATGGTGTAACCGGTTTATGTGAGAGCGAGCAGCTGCTTTGGTGAGCGAGAACCAAGGAGCAAACGAACGAACGAACGCCTCACGACTCCTAAGGAACAAGATGAAGAAGAAAGCAACCTGACAAATCGAAATTGAGAACAGACAATCATTTCCTTAGACCAATTGTCAAAACTTCTCAAAAAAAAAATCTAATTATGATTAAAAGATGAATTTTAAAGAAATTTTATTAGACTGACTGACGTTAAATAGAAGATTTATTTCTTTTTGACACTTTTTTGACTCTCTTTGGAAGTATCAGTCTAATTAAAAAAAGAAATAAATTTATCCTGACGTCCCTCTCCATCAAATTAATTTTTTAAATTGTTTTCCGCACTTTTCTCATTAAAAGAGAGAAAAAAAAAACTGACAAATCAAAATTTATAAATTTTCCATGTGTTAAAAACCATTAATAATTTTAATAAAAGTGAAAAAGTTATAAAAACTATATAATAAATATCTGGTGTGACTAGTCGCACAGCACAACTTTCTCTTACCTTCACCGAAGTTGTGTTCTGTGCTTGGCACATCAGATTTTTTGTGTCGATATATGTTTCCGACAGTACGAATTTCAGAATGTAAAATTTATGGGAAAATATTTATATTTTGTTAACAATGGCAACCATTTCTCCTATGAAAAACAAGAGTAAAGTGTACTTCAAACAATTTTCAAAGCAAAATGAGAATATACATTTTAAAGAGAATCTAAAAAATAATTGATTTTTGAATTTTAATCAAAATCGTTAGAGCCAATTTTGGGAAAATCGAAAAAACTGAAAAATTACATCAGTAAAGTACTAGTACTCTTTAGCCGATTTTGTTCAAAAGCTTCGTGTCACGTGTCAGGGTGGTGCCTAACTGAAATATAAAATTTCAACCTCCAAGCTCTTGAGATATTTTGTTCACAAACAGACAGTTCATGTCGCGAAAATTAGATTCAGGGAACCTCAAAACGTGTATATCCATCAAAATCTCGACATCGAGTTTTTGACATAAATCTAATACTTTCTATATGCGTTCATTTCGAGATATATAGAGGTAAGAGAAAGTAATAAAAAAAAATGAAAGTCTTCAACTTCAATATTCAAA
Source organism: Euborellia annulipes (assembly GCA_023213315.1). Taxonomy (NCBI): domain Eukaryota; kingdom Metazoa; phylum Arthropoda; class Insecta; order Dermaptera; family Anisolabididae; genus Euborellia; species Euborellia annulipes. The sequence goes on from JAKCPI010002806.1 coordinate 26,342, forward strand.
TTAAATATACAAATTAAACACTAGGTTGTGTTTCAAAGATTTTATTAATTAAAAATTAACACCTGATACGTAATTCGACAATTACTTGTCATTATCAGAAGTGATTACATTCTAATACATGAAAGTAGAAACGTTATACAATATATATTGTGTATATTGTTTCTACTTTCGTGTATTAGAATGTAACAATATACACAATATATTTTGTATAACGTTTCTTTCATGTATTAAAATGCAATCACACAAGTAATTGTCAAAATACGTATTAAGTGTTAATTTTTAATTAATAAAACCTTTGAAACATATAACCTAGTGTTTAATTTGTATATTTAATTTGAATTTACAAAATATTTAATCAACGGTCGAAAGTTTAAATCTAACTTCAATATTAATTGAACTCAAATTTATTTATAGATGGCAGTAAGAACGATAAATAAAAAAAAAAAAATTAAATACTTTTTCGTCTTCTCCGTTTATTTGTAAATATTTCGATCCTAGTGAGATGGAATCATCCTCAGTACAAGCAACAAATGTTTTACAAATCTCCCATCCACCAATAATGCAAATTTTATAAAATTTGTTTCCATCTCACCGGGATATTTCTTTCCTTCAGTCTTAATTGATTACAATTCAATATTAAATGAATAGGAAATGAATAAACATTCGTTATTTAGAAGGAAATTTTTTTTTTTTTTTTAATTTTGAATAATCATGCTATGATAATTCTATATTATTAAAAAAAAAAAATTTAATCCAAGATTAATTTACAATTATGCGTTCATCTTCGAGATAATGGATTCTCACTCTTCCTATATACTTAATTTATTATTTTAACCTTGAATGCAATCATTTCGCATTCAATTTTTATATTTAATCTTTTATAACGGTTGCGTTTTTTTTTAATTCTATAAATGATAATGCATATCAAAATTTTTAATTTCTAAACAATTTCAAAAAAAAAAAAAAAAAATTGCGCAACCACGATGGAAGTGAAACTTTTTTCGGATCGTAGGGGTTTAACTAAAGATTTTCAGAAAATTATTCAATTAAGGGCATTAAAATCGCGTTTTTAATCTTAATTGGAAAATGAGAATGATATGGGGAAATCAATAGAGGCATGCTAAAAACTGAGAACAATATTTATTTAGCAATTGAAGATTTTAATCATTTTAAATTATTTTAAAAATTATATTTTATCAATTTAAAATTTGAATAATTAAATCACACAATTATTTTTTTTATAATTCGTCATATATATATAAATTCCAACTTTCCTATTTTTGTCGTCGCGGCTTGTGGCGTCATGGCTTGTAGCGTCACGGCCTTTGACGTCACGGGCTTGTAACGCGACATGCTGATAGAAGAGCGAAAAAATTTGAGAGGATCAAATAAAAGTTTCACTTAAAAAAAAAAAAAATTAATCGTTTTTTATATTCTGCGCATAAATTTTCATTAAAATCTCGATTTATAAATTTCTGTTTCAAATGGTCATGAGCAAAAAAAAAAATTCTAATAAAATACGTATGTAAATGTGGGGGGGGGTATATTTTTAGGTTGATTGATTATTATTTATTATTATTTCATTTGATAACTCTCTCTTTTCACAAACAATAGTACCTAATGATAATTTATATTTATTATCTTGAAGAATTTCGATAAAAACATAAACAATTTACTAAATTGATTACTAATTTATTAATAATTCAGAATATCAAAAGATTATAAAAAAAAATAATCAGAAATTATTGTTATTTATCATGCAATTAGGAAATATTTCTAGATATCAAACAAAAACAAAAATAACAGAAAGTCTTGGTTATTTTTTTTTTTTTTATTTACTTTTTTTATTTTTGGTTTGTGAATTTTCGTTTTCAATTTTTACCATTAAATATTTTTTATATTTGAAAAGATCAAAGAATATATTCAACCAATTCAAATCAAAAGAAACCAAACCAAATAAGTAATTTAAAAATTTTACTTATAAAGTTAATTAGAAAACGGGAATATTTTAGGTGAGTCCCCCACCCCAGCTGAGTCACTTTTACTAATTGCCGCGCTCGTTTAAAACAGTCCCCTTTTAAAAATAGTTTATTTTTGCTTTTATAAATGACATTTTCAAATAATAGCCATTTAGAAAGTTTGTAAACAAAAAAAAAAATCAAAAAATGCACTTAAATTTGAAAAATACCGAACCTAACGTTTATATAAATAAAAATATGGTGTGACTTGTCGCACCAGATTTTTTTGTCGAGATATATTTAGTTTCCCATAGGTCCTTAGTTCCAAACTTAACCACTTGCGTTTCATAAGTAAAAAATCTGAAATACTTAAGTGTATTTCAAACAATTTTTAGAGCAAAATGAGAATATACCTTAAAGAGGATCTAAAAAATAATTAATTTTAATCAAAATCGTTAAAGCTAATTTTGAGAAAATCGGAAAAAAACTGAAAAAGTAAATACATCAGTAAAGAATACTTCAGGCAATTTTCACGAAAAATTTTACTGACATACTTTTTAAAGATGTTTTTGAATTTTAATCAAAATCGTTAGAGCCAATTTTGGGAAAATCGAAAAAAACTGAAAAAAGTACATCAGTAAAGCACAACCGGATTCAGGGGACATGTATTTCCATCAAAATCTTGACATCGGATTTTTGACATTAATCCAGTAGTCTCTTTATAACATATATATACAGTAGGTAAGAGAAAATAAAAATTCATTAAAATAGAACTTTTCAGATTTAAAATTTTTTAAGTAGAAATTTTATTCATAATTTTATGTTTTTTTTTTTTTTTAATTGTTTTACTGTTTGTATTTTTTACAATTATTAAATTACCACAATATTTTTTTTTTTTTCATTTGATATTTTAATTAAAATGTATATATATAATATTTTTCACTGATATAACATAATATTGTCAGAAAATAGATTTATATAAAAAAAAGTAATTAAATACCTTTGATAATTTTAAATGAAATAACACGTATTTTGAAATTAAAAACCGAACTCTACTATTTTTTTTGTAAAAGTGAAATTTATTTATATATACTGGAGTTGTATTAATAATATAATAAATAAATGACACTTTATATAAAAAAAACCTCTTCATAAAATTTGGAGAAATTCGATTTCCAGATATTCAAATTTAGATCAGCGTTTCAGTCTCAAAAACAAAAATAATTTACAATAAAATAGTGTTTTTTATGTTTCTTAATTTCAAAAGTACTCCTGTTATGTCTGCTTTTAATATATTGTGTTATCATCTGAACTGAGCCTATATACAAATAGGTCATCTGGAAGGGTTTGAAAAATAGACTAGAAGATGTTGTCCAGACAGACAAAGCAAGTTATATAAAAGCGTTTAAACAGACGAACTGCATTTCTCATTTCGCTCCAACCTTTATACATTTATCGTGTATAATACATGTAGTGGCCCTAAGTAGACTCTCTATTCAGGTATATCTAAATTAGCTACTGTTTGATTAAAATTTTTCGTTTGAAATTTGTTTAATTTAAGAAATTTTATTGAAAAAGCCAAAAGAATATTTCTTACATTTATTATATTAAGATTTTTCTTGAATATCTTACAATATCGTCATAATTCAAAAATCGCTATTTTTGAGTTATTGGGCAGTTGCATCACTTCTAGTCAACTAGCAAACTTATCTGATCAATGCCAAATCATCCATACAGTAAACAAGAATACTCTTAACCTTCGCGTTTAAAAAATTTAAGTTTTTTCACAAATAAATTTTAATTAGCTATCTGAGATACAAGGGGGTTTTTTAGCAATTTAATAAAAGCATAATTTTGAAAAATTAATAAAAATTAAAATAATTAATTAAAGATTTTTTAACAAAAATTTAAAAATAAAAACAAATAAATAAACAAGGCTTGTATTCATAATTTCCCCTTTGTTAAGCCTTATACCGAATCTTGGATTTTGGCTTGATAACTACGGTTCTTATTTAATTATATGATTAGTTTAACTAAATGTGAAAATACTCGTAGTCTTAGTCGACTAGCTAACCGAGGGATAGCTAGTTAATTAAAAGTGAAGCAATCGGCCCTAAGGAAAATTAAAAAAAAAAAATTAGTTATGTCACTCTTGGAGAAAATGAGCGATATGTCGTGAAATTTCAATTGAAAAAAAAATAGACTGGAAATAATTGAGTCTCTATTTAGTTATTCACCTAAAAAACCTAACTAGAATAGGGAGATTTTCATATTTTCTTGAAAAAATGCTTCAAACAATTTTGAGAGCAAAATGATATATTTTAAAGAGCATCTAAAAAATAATTGATTTTTGAATTTTAATCAAAATCGTTAGAGTGAAATTTGAGAAAATAAAAAAAAAACTGGAAAAGTACATTAGTAAAGTACTAGTACTTTATAGCGGATTTTGTTCAAAAGTTTCGTGTCAGGTCTCAAGTGGGTGCCTAACTTAAATATAAAATTTCAACCTCCTAGCTCTTTTCGTTCTTGAGATATTTGTTTTCACAGACAGACCAAGTTGCGAAAACCATTTTTTGGACTCAAAACGTGTATATCCATCAAAATCTCGACATCGATTTTTTGACACCAATACTTTAAAATAAATAGTATGTCTTTTTTAATTATTCATTTTGGTAGAATGTAGATTTTTCTTTGATTAAAATATAAATAAATTGGGTGCAAGATGTTACTAATTGGCAAGCTTTTATTTTTATTGTCATGTACTAAATTGAACTAAAACAAAAAAAAAAAACTTTAAATGCTTTTGAAAATTCCTTGTTTATGAATATATCGACCCAAGCGAGAGATGTTATGACTGTATTTTTTTTTTTTTTGTTATTTCGCTGTTGTACAAAACATGGGGAGGTGTTTAGTCGGTCGGGTCGGGCCGTCTTAAAAAGATTGTACCATGTAATGTCGAATGTACAATGTGCATGTGTCTTTAAGGACGCACGCACGTTCGGCACGCAGCCTTGGAAGCCCGGCTGTAATTACAGGGCAACACCTTCAGCATTAACCGCCTCGCCTCCTCAACCTCCTCCTCGGCCACCTCAACCACCTCGCCTCCGGCCTCCGGCCTCGAACCACGTGACCCCATCGATTGGGACTTATCAAATGAATTGTCATGCAACATGTACCGTTGCCCCTTCGCGGAGGCGCAACTTTTTTTATTATTATTATTTTTTTTTTTAATTAATACGACAAATACATAAAGGGAGAGAGGGAAGGGATTAAAAAAAAAATAAAATAAAAAATCATTTATTAGAAAAATAAAGTATGCAAGATTTTTTTTCTGGGGTGCTTAAATGTAAAGATACCTAGTAAATAAAACAATTGTGGCTGGTATTATATTTTCACACTTACAGAAAAGTAAAATAAATGTTGGATTCTTTTTACTTTCTCTTACCTATATTTGTGTAAATATATAGAAAGAAAAAGTATTGGATACATGTCTAAAATTTGTTGTCAAAAATTTTGTTTTGAGGTCCCTGAGTGGTTTTCGCAACATGTCTGTGAACGAAAAAATCTAGGAGGTTGAAATTTTATATTTAAGTTAGGCACCCCCCTGGCACGTGACACGAGGCTTATGAACAAAATCGACCGAAAAGTACCAGTACTTTACTGATGCACTTTTTTGTTTTATCTTCGATTTTCTCAAAATTTGCTATAAACGATTTTGATTAAAATTATTTTTTAGATTCTCTTTAAAATATATATTCTTATTATATGAAGAACACTTCATAGGAATTACCATTTCTCTTAATGGTTGCCATGGTAAGAAAATATAAATATTTTTCTATGCTTATAAATTTTACATCAATATATGTCAACACAAAAAAAAAGAAAGTTGTGTACCAGTCATACCAGATTTTTGATAGTAAAAAAAAAACGCACATAATTTAATACTTTCAGATAAAATTTTTATATTTAATATATTTCTTTGTTTTGTCTATATAAACATAATTGAAATCATTTTCTTTAACAGCAGCAACATTTTTTTTTCAAGAATTTTTTTGCAGTTTATTTTTTTTTTAAATAATTATTTCGCATTCAATGTTTCCAATTTTTCAATAAAAAAATGAAAAACTTTTTCTTTTATTTATATCGGCCTATATTGATTGTTATAGGGGCTTTATTTGAAATGTTCATTTTCAAATGAGAATCTCTAATGATCCAGTCAATATTTAAGATAATAATATTGTACGAGACGTTTAATTGATCATAATTTACCCCACCATTATAATTAAATAATACCGTAGAAATTTATTAATAGTTTTTTTTTAACATCCTTAAAAATGAAAATAATCTAATGCTATGTCGTTAAACCTGTGACTAGTAGAACTAGTTAATTACAGTCTTTCTTTGTTCCCACGACCTTCCGCAAATTTCGACAAAACTTACAATCTCCAATCATTCAGCATCTCATTTCAAATTTCGCTTTAGAAACTCAGAAATTAATTAAAATACCATACTAAAACACAAGAATCAAAATAAAGGGGACGTCCAGTGCTAGAATAAATATTAATTTGAAAAGGACACTTAATTTGTTAAAGCATAAAGCAGAATATAAAGAGATATAAATTTATTATTTTAGGGAAGAAACAATGCCATACTTTGATAATTATATATTACTCCCCCTCCCTTGTTTTCTTATAGACGATTAAAATACTATATTCAAAAATTAAAATTTATTTATAATCAGTTAAAACACCCCGCAGTTACATTATTATTACTCTTAAATTTTAAATCAATTTAAATCCCCAATGTCAAAATAAAATTTTATTTTAACAAATATATTTGACGATGAAATTATTTGTACTAATTGACGGTTAGTCTTCGAACAAGAAAATTTTTCAGAATTACCAATCCTAAATTAAAAATTGATGGCTCTAATTTGGAATTTTTCATTTTATTTCCATTAATTTTTTTTTTTTTTTTCATTGACTGAATTAGAACAATTTTTAGAAGAACTGTCTTAATACTTTTTTTTTTATTATCTGAGTTATTAAAACTACGAAGAGAAATAATACTGCGGTTAATTCATTCCGAAATTGCACAAAACAGAGTTTTCAAACTCAAATAGGAAGTAGAGCTTTCAAATTTCATGCCCAAAAAAAAAAAGAATTCAAGTCAAAAAAGAAATAATATATACGATATTAAAATGTAAAACATATCAAGTTATAATGTCAACAATCAAAAGAAAAGGCTCACCTCATTTTCTTAAATAAATTCAATAAATCTGCATATATTAATATATAACAGAGAGAAGATCTATTTTTATCTTTCTACTACCAATCTTCTCATTTAATCACTATTGTGTAGGAAAATTCAAATTAGAGAAATAAAATTCTCAAAGGGAGATATTAATTAATCCATAAGAGATTCATTTTAATACAATGGGATTTTTATTTTTAATATTTTAAATTCTTACAGGGATCCCAGTTTATTTATTTTATTTCGAGCACTGAGATACCTCATATCCAGCTGGCCTCTGGTCGTAGCTCTAGCTATTGAACTAATCCTATGTCTAGTTCCACACAGTTCTTTTTATCCAACTCCTCTTCCTGTGTTCACATTTCTAGCTATTGAACTAATCCTATGTCTAGTTCCACCCAGTTCTTTTTATCCAACTCCCCCTCCTGTGTTCACATTTCTAGCTATTGAACTAATCCTATGTCTAGTTCCACCCAGTTCTTTTTATCCAACTCCTCTTCCTGTGTTCACATTTCTAGCTATTGAACTAATCCTATGTCTAGTTCCATCCAGTTCTTTTTATATAGCTCCTCCTCCTGTGTTCACATTTCTAGCTATTGAACTAATCCTATGTCTAGTTCCACCTAGTTCGTTTTATCTAACTCCTCCTCCTCTGTTCACATTTCTAGCTATTGAACTAATCCTATCTCTAGTTCCACCTAGTTCGTTTTATCTAACTCCTCCTGTGTTCACAATTCTAGTTATTGAACTAATCCTGTCTAGTTCCACCCGGTTCCTTTTATCCAACTTGTTCTGCCATGAAAGATGGACTCCCTCTGCACCAGCTTACTCTAAATTGAATGCAATTTTTTTTTTTACCAAATTGGTTAATATGCTGTAGAGTAATTTGAGAAATTAATGGATTTACTGTATGTCAAAAATTCGATGTCCAGATTTTGATGTTTATAAATTTTCATATATCGATGGGAACTAAATATATGTCGACACAATAAATATGGTGTGAACACAACTTCCAATTACCGAAAGTACGTGTGCTGTGCGCCCAGTCACACCAGATTTTTATTATAAATAAAATATTATTTTTTTAAACGCTTTTATTCAATTTCCTTATCGTTTTTTCAAACATTTTCACATAAACAAGAAATCTGAATTTTGTTTAAGTGTATATAAAATTTAATTTATTTAAAATATACTAAAAAGAGGAAAATAAACTTTTGTATAAATTTGATGAATATTTATAATAAAATATAAAAGCGCTTATTATTACTAAATAAAATATTCAACGAGCGCCCACGCTTTTATATTATATCATAAATATTTAACAATTTTATACAAAAAGTTATTTTCCCGATTTTAGTGCATTTTAAATAAAAGCGCGTTTTTTTTTACCTTTATTTAAACTTAAGAGAATATTAATATTAAAAAAATATTCAAAATTATGAATATTAAATAGAGGGGCGTTTTTTTATGAAACAACATTAAATGTTTATTATGCATTTCATTTGAACAATAATTATGCAATATTTAGATTTTGTATCATTATAAAATTTTTTCAGTATTCTTTAAAAATAATAACACAAAAAGGAAAAATGCATTTAGTTATTAATTAATAGATTTTTTTATTGCAAAATTCTTTTGGGGTTTACTAATTAGCCGTATAATGTGTTCTTAATTTAATATTTATTATCTTTTAGTTTGAGATTACATTAAAAAAATTCAGCTCTATGAAAAAAAAAAACTTTATTTTTCTCGTGGAAAAAGAACTAAGCATAAAAAAAATTGCTTTCACTATAAAAATACACTTGGATACACGTATCTAAATATTTATTTATTAATTTATTTGTTTCACATATTACTTATATTACTTAGCTGTAAAAAGAACCCTTTGTAGCTCGTGGACATATTTTAATAAATAATTTCCCTTTTGTGAGATTATTATTCCTAGATGAGTAATAATCTAAACCACAAAATGGTGGGGGAGAAGAACATAAACATGTATAATGAAATAATCAGAATAGTCACCACAGTTTAAGTCAACAGGACTAGTATTTATTTATTTTTTTTTTTTTATTATTAAGTTATATTAAATATTTTCCACAAGCTTTTAGGTTCAATTTATAAATAAAAAAACATTATATATTTATATTAGAAAAACAAAAGCAAAATTCACATTCGGTTATCGAAATATAAATGTGTTGAGTCTATTCTCGCCGAAAGCCGCTTTTGTCTTATTTCCGACGTAAAAACTTTTACTGGTCTTACCCACAATGGCGTCATTTAGGGGAGAAGGGGCAGGAGGAGAAATTGGCCCTGGTCAGAACTGTTCTAATAATTTTTAATCCATTGAATTTTGGATTTATTGTTATCGAGATATAAATGTGTTGACTCTAGTCTCGCCGAAAGCCGCCTTTTTCTTGTTCCCATGTTACGCAAGAATTCTTACCCACAGTGGCGTCATTTAGGGGAGAAGGGGCAGGGGACGGCGTTTACCCTGGTCAGATCTGTTAAAATAATTTTTAATCTATTGAATTTTGGATTTATTAACTAACTGGTTATCCAGATATAAATGTGTTGAGTCTATTCTCGCCTTAGTAGCTGGTGCGCCTTATTGCAAACAATAATAGTAATAATAATCTATTCTCGCCGAAAGCCGCCTTTTTCTTGTTCCCTGGTGACGCAAGAACTTTTCCTGGTCTTGCGCGCATTTTTTGAATTTTTTGAGAAATTCACAAAAAAAAAAAATTGATTCCCTTCCCCCACCCCCTCCCAAGCAAAAAAATCCCCTCTTCCCCTAAACAAATGATTGACGCCGACGCTAGTGCTTATTTTCTTTCTCACTAGCTGGAGGGAATGCAGCGTTTCGTAACTGAATTTGAACTACCTCTACGTTCACTTCATAAAATATATTTACTAAAAGTCCTGTTTTATAGATTTTCATTGCATTTTGATTTGTTCTCAAGTCCACACGCCTCTCTGCACTCTTTGAAAAATAAATGACGTGCTTTTTATAATACTTTTTTATTATTATCTTTTTTTTCCACTCTTGAATGTATTATACTTTTTAATTGGTAAAAATATTTTTAAAAAATTTTTATAATTATCCTCATGAAAAAGAAGACATCTAATCTCCGAAACAGTTGACAGTGAAAAATCACGAGATATTTTTCATCCATAAGAAAAAAAAAATCCCATCCAGGGTAGGGAGTAAAAGAAAATTCAATTAAGTTAAAAAAAAAGCTCTCTACTCTAGAAAATCCATAATATTATTCATTGATTGAAGAAAGAAAACATGTTTATATTCGTTCATAAATAGACCCGACATGTCGAATAGACACCTGATGAAAATCCTAGTTTTTAATAGTTTCTAATAGCGCCATAAACCAAATTCAGCTTGTTAGGATCTCCGTATCATTAAATTCTATTATATAATTAAATAAATAAATCATGATAATATAAACGTTGACATAAATGAAAAAATATCATTCATCATTTTGCTTTCGTACATTCATAAACAGAACAAATTATTTTATTTTATTAAACTATTAGGTGTGGAGAATGGTAATATAAATATAAGGACCGATTAATCGAACGAATCTGATCAACAGATTAAGACAATTGACTTATTAAAATTATTATTATATAATTTTTTAGGCTTTACCACTGTCTTTATTAGTACTGTATATTTTTTTTGGTGGATTGAGTGACTGTATAACTCGGGATCTCTAGCTTTCGAACTGGTAGATTTTTTTGGGAGGGTAGTTCTATAAAATATTTTTACTTTCCTTAGAGAGAGAGAGAAAGTATTGGATTCATGTCTAAAAATCAATATCGAGATTTTGATGAAAATACACTTTTTGAGTCCAAAAAAATGTTCTGTCTGTCTTTGAACAAAATATCTCAAAAACGAAAAGAGCTAGGATGTTGAAATTTTATAATTAAGTTAGATACACCCTTGTCACGTAATACGAAGCTTTTGAATAAAATCTGTCAAAAAGTTTGAGTACATTACTGATGCACTTTTTCAGTTTTTTTTTTCGATTTTCTCAAAATTCACCCTAAGAATTTTGATTAAAATTCATACCAAGCTAGCGCTAGGTCAGGTGTTCATTAGGACTGTGTAAAATAATCGATTAATCGATCAAATATTGATTATTTTCTTGAAAAATAATTGATTATTAAAAAAAAATTTAATCGATTCATCGAAAAATGTTCGATTATAAAAAATTAATCGATTATTTCCGATAATCGATCGATCGAAATAATCGATTATTTCCCATACTCGATTAATCGAAATAAATAATCGATTATTTTCCATACTCGATTAATCGAAATAATCAATTATTTCCCATACTTGATTAATCGAAATAATCGATTATTTCCCATACTCGATTAATCGGAATAATCGATTGTCTTTCGTAATCAATAATCGATTTTTTTCCATAATCGAACAAGTGTAGTGTCGATTGTCTTCGTGGAAAAGTAAACTGTAGATTCCGTAGTTAGATTCAAATCAACAGCAAAAAAAATATACATGACAAAATAAAATTTTTATTATAAAAACATCAAAAAAATTTTTTTTTTTATCAAAGAACAAAAAAAAAAAGATTTAATTTAAACTATCTGAAATAGATTTAGTCGTTTTTGCGTTACACACACCTAATTTAATTAAATTTTTTTTTTTTAATCAATTAAAAACAATTTTACGATTCTAATAAACATCATTTCCATGATCAAGATCTTCTTCCTTTTGTTCCTTTCTCTCTCTCTCTCTCTCTTTTTTTAAAGTTTAAGAGTATGAAGTTGCAAGAGAGTAAAGTGTTATCTATTTCCACAAGTTTAAACGATTTATCAAATTTTAATTTTTAGAATGAAATTTCAAAAGTGATAAATTGTAAATGAACTTTGCAGAAAATTTTATCTTCTTATCTTTTATGCATTAAAGTTTTTTTTTTTTTTTTTATTATTAATTTGTCTTCGATTCCCCATTTTTGCTTTTTTTAAATAATTACTTACTCTAAGGGCTTGTTGTTTCAATTCTAGTTGACCAGCAAATTTATCCGACATATAGCAAATCATGGAATGGTAAATAAGAACACGCTTAACCTTTGAGTTAAAACAAAAATGAGTTTTTCTCATATAATAGCTATCTGAGGTTTAAGAAATGATTTGTGGAGTCATTTATAAAAATTATTAAAAATTAAAATTAAATATTAAAATTATTAATTAAAGCAAATTAATTTTTAACAAAAATTTACAAATTTCCAGAAAAATGAATAAACAAAGCTTGTGTTTCTAATTTCACCCCTTATACCCAACTTTGGTCTTAGATATCAAACTACGATCTGGGCTGTTATTTAATCATTTAATTAACTTAACTAGAACTGAAAAGACGCTAACGTCAAAGTCAACTACACTGTAAAAAAATAAAATTTAAATTTTCAATTCGTTTTTCATATACTTTCGTGCTTGAATTTTAATATACCCAGTTTGTGAAATCAAATTCATTAATTAGTTTAAATATGAATCAAATTTAAGTAGCTTGAAAAAGTATGATATTCTTAAAAAAAGTAAGTAGTCGAGATAGTAAAGGGGTCATACAAATTCATATATGAAGGGAAGAAACGAGTTCAAACGATTTTTCTAAACTATTGTTTCCTAAACCCGATTATGAAACTTTTAATAAATTGGTTTATGAAAGTTCAGTTTTTAGTATATATGAACTTTTCATATACCCGAATGAAAAATTCATAAACAGTTTGTGTAACAGACTTTCTAAACTGAATATCCCTTGAAAATTTTTAACAGTGTAGCTTATCCGAGAGATAGCTAGTTAATAAGACGTGAAGCAACCGTCCATAACGGAATTAGAGAGATGAGATCGATCGAGTGACAGAGCCACAAAATATCCAACATTATAATTTAAGAATTTAAATATTTTTGCCCTCAATATCTTAAAACAATATACGCGTAAGAGAACATTTCTACCTCTAAATACTAACTCCATTCAATACAATTAATATTGTGTTTATACATATTATTTATTATAAATTCCCATTTGTCCAATTAGATACAGAAATTACTAAATTGTATTATATAGTATAAGACCTGTTTAATATATAAACAAGAAATACTTGAATATATATAAATCACTCAACAACAATACATATATATCTATTTTATTCAGAAGAGAAATAATTAGTCCATCTTCCATGTTTATTGCATATAAACTCGGGGGAAGTACCAACATAAAACAGTATATTATTCCATCCGTTAAAGAGAGTTTCGTTAAACTACTGTTTTATTATAATTATTTAAAATCAAAATTGAATAATTTAAATTTATTCAAGTTGAAAATAAATTTTTCGAGTCTCTTTTATATTTGTTCCGGTTCTTATAATCCAGAGTTTTGATAGACAAACTTTGCACTTGATCTGAAAATTTAAGTAGTTTGCTAATGTCTATTAAGTTTCCCCGAACATCCTTCGAACTTTTTGAAAAATATAGCTACTACTTTCTTGTCAATAAATTTTAAAAAAGTGATTTTTTAATGCTATTTTGATTCATCATTTTCTTAATTTGTTTTGAAATGTTTTAAAGTTTATTTTTTGCATTACTTATTTTTTAATAGGAGAATTAAATTCACAAGGTTTTCTGTTTCAATAATATATTAATTTGATATTAACACTTTATACGTATTTCGACACCATATGTGTCATCTTCAGAAGCGAATTACATACTGAAGATGACACATATGGTGTCAAAAGTAATTAATTTTAAACTGGTAACCGTTGGCTCTAGTTGAAACATTATGCTTTAATAGGAAAATTAAATTCACAAGGTTTTCTGTTTCAATAATATATTAATTTGATATTAACACTTTATACGTATTTCGACACCATATGAGTCATCTTCAGTATGTGATTCGCTTCTGAAGATGACAAATATGGTGTCGAAATACGTATAAAATGTTAATATCAAATTAATATATTATTGAAACAGAAAACCTTGTGAATTTAATTCTCCTATTAAAGCATAATGTTTCAACTAGGGCCAACGGTTACCAGTTTAAAATTAATTACTTATTTATATATATATATATATATATATAAAAATGTCTTTATACAAAGTATAGATACAATGCAGTGTGAAAATAATGTGATCCAAATAACATTTGATTGAAGAAATTAATTTACTGGTAGTTAGACAACTCAAATAAAGTTATTAGTCATTTGGGTTGTCTATCTACCAGCAAGCAAAAACCAATTTATACATCTCACTCACATCTTGCTCTTGTTTTTTTTTTTTTTTTTTTACACGTGCAGGTGACAGTAAAAGGATTGGTTCAATTACTTGTTGAAATAGACACGTCGTATAAATGCGATTGAACAAAATTGGTGTGTGAATGGCACATGATAACAATATCAAATAAAATTTCAATTCTTTTTACTTTCTCTTACCTATATGTGTAATATATTTTTAGAGAAAGTATTGGATTTATGTCAATAATTCGATGTCCAGATTTTAATGGAAATACATGTTTTGGGGTCTACTGTGTCCAAAAAAGTGTCTATGTGTAACGCTTTTAAGCAAGACGGAAATGAGCTACGAGGTTGAATTTTTATACTTAAGTTAGGTATCCTCCCGGACAGTTATAATAAGCTTTTAAACAAAATCGGTTAAAAAGTACTAGTATTTTACTGAAGTACTTTTTCAGTTTTTTCGAATTTCTCAAAATTTGGTCTAACTATTTTGATCAAAGTTAATAAATTAACTATCTTTTAGATGCTCTTTAAAAAATATATCAATAAGTTTTTTTTTTTTTATTGTTTGAAGTACACTTTACTGATGTACTTTTTTAGTTTTTTTCGAATTTCTCAAAATTCGATGGAATGATTTTGTTTAAAATTCATAAATAAACTATTTTTTAGATGTTCTTTAAAAGGTATATGAAAAGTTTTCCCGTAAAACGTATTTGAAGTACACTTTACTGATGTAGTATTTCAGATTTTTATTTTTTTCCAATGGAAGCATTCGTAGCTCAACCAGTGGTCAAGTTTGTAACTAATGTCCTATGGGAAACTATCTATATGTCGACACACAAAAATCTGGTGCGTTAAGTTACACCGCAGTTTAAAAAAAAAAAATCCTTTCATGTTTGGCTGGTTGCCTATTAATTCCATAATTTGTTTCAAAGAACTTTGTATATTTTTTCTTTTTTACACGCTCTCTAGATTATCTTTTCTTTTTTGAATTTTTACTCCAATAAATACTTTGAAAGCTCGCCTTCAATCTTGCAACTTTTAATTATACTTTTAATGTCAGAGAAGACGCATGTAATTCCTCATTATGCTTTCCCCATTCACAGATGCTCTCATCAATTTTCAACCATAAGTCATCGAGAATTTCTTATTGTCTAAAAAAAAGTTATATTAAAGTTATAAAAAGCGTTAAAAAAAAAAATAAAATAAAATAAAAGATTCTTTTCTCATTATATTTTTTTAAATATCATTTTGTTAATTAAATTTTTCTTAAGGTGTTTATATTTATTTATTTATAATTTTTCTCATAAAGGAGAATTCCAACTAAATTAGAACAACGCCCTTTTGTAAGAAATATTAATTGTACTAGGGAAAATTTTAAGCATACCTGATTTACTTTATTTATTTTGCCCTTGTAGTTAAAGACAAGCTCGTTTAATATCCCAGGGTCACTTGTGCTATAAAATTTTTTTAATTCTTCTCTAGGTCGCATATTTTTTTTATTTTTTTCTTCTAACATCAAAACTCAAAGTCATACTGCTGTCCAATTAATTTCTTAAGGGAGGGGGGGGGGTAGTAGAGAAGCTGTTACGCATGTTTTTGCCGATAAGATGGCGTTATATGTTTTAAAAAGTAAGCAGAAAAAATCACCTATTACGAAAATTTGCCAAGAGATGTCAGAATGGTAGCTAATAATCTAATGCATTTTGTTGATTTTCATTGATCTTTTAACAATGAAAACTTTATAAATGTTATTTCGCTCAGGGGCCCACTTCTTGTGGGTACGTGGATTGCGACCACGAGCTGCCCGAGCTGGGATAGGCTGTCCTTCAGTTATTTGTATGTCCTTCCTCTTTTCAACCGTGCGACGGGCCGGCCTGTTCTATTTCTTCCGCATGATAGAGATGGAGGGAAAAGAGTGAAGTCCGCCGACCCCGCCGGGAAAGGGGCGAAAGCAGAAGAACAAGACTTTATAAATGTTATTATATATTATGTATCATTTATAAAAGAATAAAAATATATAATTATAGACTGATATGGGATCTGATAATACCGGCTGTTAGACTAGCCTGCCATCTTTTGCAAGAATGCTGAGCTGTTTGACAGTTAATTTTTAAATAAATCATCTAAGCTTACTTTAAATTTTTTTTTAATTAATATGTGATTAATAATAGGATAATAATAAATTAATTTTTAAATTTAAAAAAAAAAAAATTAATTTTTGTAACAGTTTTTTTTTCTGTATTTGCTTGATTAAAAAATTAATTTCCATAATTATTTTAATAAGTCATTAAAAAATTTATAGCTTTCTGTCCAAATAATCCCTTATTAATTTAAATCATTTAAAAAAAACCGCATTGAAAAATTCCTTATAATAGTCTATTTTTTTTTTTTTAAGTACGTTTAAGGCTCTAACAGACAGAACGCGAAATTCGCGTCGCTCAGGCTACGCGCGTATTTCGCGGCGAAAGGCGTTTTTGCTAAGCACACAGGAAGCGTAATCTGGGCTTACGATCGGGTATTGTGTATATGTTTCAACAACCTTTATTTAATGAATTTATAAATATTTTATAAATAAAGTATTATATTACGAAAGAAATAGAATATCATTGGAAAATTAGATTTTATTTAAATCTTATTTTATTAATGATAACTTTGATTAAATATTTTTCGAGGCTTGTAAATTAGAATAAGATAATACTATTCAATTACCTCGATTCGGACTTTTACTAATCATAGATTGGCTGCCAAGAAAAACATATTTTATTATTTACTTTTATTTAGTTAGAGGCGAAAAAACAAGTGTTTTTAACTCTATAAGTTTTTTATTTCATTACTCATCTTGATGATTCGCCTGTTCGCGCGAAGGAGTTGTAATTTTGTACAACTCGAAAAAGCTGTCGCGCGAAAGAGAGCGTTTACGCCGCTAAGTTCGCCCCCTGTGTGACGGGGATGATACAGTCTTGCCTTATACAACATTTCGCGGCCTTTCGCGGCGTTGAAAAAACGCCAAGCGACGCGAATTTCGCGTTCTGTCTGTTAGACCTTTAGACTGCCACTCCTACTTCCCTTTAACATATGATTTCTCAATTATTAATTAAAATATAAATTTTTTTCTATCAGAGGTATTATTTCACTTGATTTGAAATTTTCTTTAATCTCACCTTTGGCATTTAATTATTTTATATAAAGAAATTATTTATTATATAAATGATTCGCACATTTCATATTCTTTGATAATACAATATAAATTTAGAACAAAAGGTGTTGATGTACATTTTTTTTGTTTATGTTTTCTTGTCACTGTTTTGATAAATTAATAAAAATTTTATAGCTTTTAAATTAGCTTTATTCAATTATTGTAATACTCTTTAACAATTGAAGACCGTTGTGTCCGCTTAAATGGATTTAATTGCTTCAAATAAATACAAAGATTTCTCTACCTTTGAATGGATCAAAGAGAGGATCTTTTATTAACAGACTTTTTCAAAACACACATTGTATCCATTCCGAGGACATTAACCATGACTATCAAATGTTTTTATTATAATTATAGCGTTTAAACAATTTTTTTATTGCTATTTGGTTTCTTTCGATTTTTTTTTTAATAAACTTTGGGGTAGAAATCTAATCACAAAAAAGTAAATAAATAAAAGATCAAATAGGTTCAGTCGCGCCGCTTTTAATTTATAACTTTTATATACAATATACATCCCTGACATGATAAAATGAACGCAGTTTTAAATATTCAAAAAAAAATTTCATTAGATGTATTTTCATTAAAAAAAAAAAATTCATCTGTATTTATTTTCAAATGGTAATTGATTTTACAGGTAACCAACGTAGCAATATAACATTCCTAAAAAAGACGTGTTTTTATTTCCATACATGAAAGTCC
This sequence comes from Euborellia annulipes, assembly GCA_023213315.1. Taxonomy (NCBI): domain Eukaryota; kingdom Metazoa; phylum Arthropoda; class Insecta; order Dermaptera; family Anisolabididae; genus Euborellia; species Euborellia annulipes. Next base: position 44,710 of record JAKCPI010002806.1, read on the forward strand.
AACAGAATTGATTATAAAAAATCTGGTGTTATTGGCAGCACAGCACACATTTGAATTCAAGATGTAAAATTTAAAAATATGGCAAAATATTTATATTTTGTACCATGGCAACCATTTCTTCTCCTATATTTCCTATAAAGCACAAGAGTAAAGTGTGCTTCAAAATATTTCAACGACAAAATGAGAATATAGATTTTAAAGAGCATCTAAAAAAATAATTGATTTTTGAATTTTAATCAAAATATTTGGAGCAAATTTTGAGAAAATCGAAAAAAAACTGAAAAAGTACATCAGTAAAGTCCTAGTACTCTTTGGCCGATTTTGTTCAAAAGCTTCGTGTCTCGTCCCAGGAGGGTACCTTACTTAAATATAAAATTTCAACCTCCTAGCTCTCTTCATTCACAGACACACAGATAGTCCACTTTTTTGGACTCAAAACGTGTATATCCATCAAAATATCGACATCGAATTTTTAACATGAATCCAATACTCTCTCTATATGTTTCATATATAGGGTAAGAGAAAGTAAAATTAATACATATAAGCTAAATCATCAGTCTTATTATATTTTTAAATACTAGAGAAAATCCTTAGTCCTTATAGGACCAAGAGAAAACATAGATTTAGATTGGAGGACAAAAGCTTGAACCCTGAAACTAATAATCTACCAAGATATTTCCATAAATTTAATCCTTCTCTCGGAGATAAAATGTGGAATAATAATTACAAAACAAAACAATACTATAAGAGAAATAAAAAAAACACAATTTTTAATTGTAAAAATCTGGTGTGACTGATCGTACGACACACTTTTCTCTTACCTTAGGTAATTGAAAGTTGTGTTCTGTGCTTGTCACATCTGATTTTTTTGTGTCGACATATATTTAGTTTCCGACATTAGAATACAAGATGTAAAATTTATTTACATAGAAAAATATTTATATTTTGTTACCATTACATTTGGAAGAAATCTAATGGTAACAAATCTTTCTTATGAAGTAGAAAAGTAAAGTGTGCTTTAAACAATTTTGATGGCAAAATCAGAATATACATATTTAAAAAATGACTGATTTATGGATTTTAATCAAAATCGTTAGAGCGTATTTTGTGAAAATCGGAAAAAAAACTAAAAAAGTACATCAGTAAAGCACTAGTGCTCGTAGACCGATTTTATTTAAGGTGCGCGTCTCGAAAAGCCGTTAGACGACGATTCACTACCGAGTTACTCTAGGCGGCAAGAGATGGCGTTAGTTTTTCCCATAGGATTTATTCCATTTCATTTGAAAGATTCCAGCTAATTAATTAAGGGTAAAAAATTAATTATTTTTTAACACAATGATTACTAATTTAATTATCTATAAGATATAGAGCGAATTTTTAAAAATATCATTTATTTAATGCGATTAATCTAAAAAAAAATTTTATTTTTTCGAAAACCAAAAAAAGGGCTTCTATAAGTTGTAGATATTTTAAATACCTTTAATTTAAAAAAAAATTGAGGTCGATAGCTTCAAAATTGTGGCCGCTGGAATCTCCCAAAATTAGCACCTTAAAAGTTTATTTTCACCCCTCAGGAGGATAGCTACCTTAAATATAAAATTTCATCCTCGTAGCTCTTTTCCTTCATACTTTATTTCGGTCACAGACAGACTAGGGGGTCTCTAAAACGTATATTTCCATCAAAATCCTGACATGACTTAATATATACTACCCAATAATTCAGCTTTATTTAGTTGTGTAAATGCCGATTGTTTCATTAGAAATGTAATCTTAGTTAAGTGACTATACATGAAACAATCGTCGTTTTAACAAGTAAATAAATACCTATCTTCTATACTTATGTTTGTTCACATAGTAATGTTTGTTCTAATCATCTGTCTGCTAGCCAAGAGTGAATTTGAGAATTGTTTACGTCCACTCGAGAAACAAATCGATTCAAATACAAAGTAGCTGACTGAAATGGAAACCTTAGATGGATGGTAAATATCAAACGAAAAATGAAAGAAATATTAATGTTAAAAAATAAACAACGACAATAGATTGGAAAAATCTTTTATTTGTATTAAAAAAAAAATATAAATAAATATTAATATGAGAAATAAGAGATGACCTTTATTTATATGTCATAAGAGTTTGCAAATATTTTCTTAGGATTATTTCAAATTAATAATTGTGAATCCATAGAATAAAACAGTTCAAGCTTGCGGTTTTGTAAAAAATAAACTTTTACCATTTGATAATTTATTAATTTTTAAAACACCTCTTGTTCAGGTCTATTTTCCATGCAAAAACGTTAACTTTTAACATCTGTAAACAACATTAATTCATTTTAACACTTTCTTGCCTCAAATAGCTATTCGTTAAACAAAAACTTTAAAGCCAAAAGTAAATAGTGGTAAAAATTAATGTCATGTCTAGGAAAAAATGGCGTCCTTAACCTAAAAAGTGAGGTTATAGTTTTGATAGCTTTGAAATAAAAGCAACATATTAACGTCGCTGTTAAAACTTTGTTTAGAGAATAGTATTTTTTAACGCTGATTGTTTTTACATTACTTTTTAACACCCATTCGTTAATTTTAGATTTTAACGTCTGTTTTTAGAGAACAGACCTGAATACGATTAAATTTATGGAAATATCTTGCTGAGATTATTAGTCAAAATTAGTTTCAGGTAGGAACCGACCGAATATTCGGTTTCGGTTACGGTTTCGGCCAGTTTCGGCCAAAAATCATGGTTTCGGCCGTAGTTTCGGTTTCGGCCAAAAAGTGGCCGAACCTTTCGGCCGGCCGAAACCAGAGTCTGAAAAATGGGATGAGACTCGCATGCAAAAAAAAAAAAAAGGTCAAATAATTTGCATTTGAGGGAGAAAAAATTTTAGTCTCCCTAAAAAAAAGGTAAAATGATTTTCACGGGAGGGAAAAAAATTCAAAAAAAAAAAGGTAAAATGAAAAAAATTTTTATAGGAAATACAAGTTTCGGTTTCGGTTACGGTTTCGGCCGAAACTAAGGTTGAGGCCGAATATTCGGTTTCGGTTTCGGTTTCGGCTGAAAATCTTGTTTCGGTCGGACCCTAGTTTCAGGGTTTGTCTTCCAAATTCAATCTGTATTCTCTTGGTCCTATAAGGACAAGCATCGAAGGAATTTATCTATTAATAGTATTTAAAATTTATTCATTTTAACACTTTCTTACCTCAAATAGTTATTCTGTAAACAAAAACTTTAAGCTTATATGTATTATAATAATTTTTATAATCTATTTTTGCTAATGTACTTTTATGTATAGAAATAAAAATACGTCTTTTTTTAGTAATGTTATACTTGGGTTTCCTGTAAAATCAATTGCTATTAGAAAATAAATACCGTTAAATTTTTTTTTTAAATATTTAAAACTGCATACCCTCCTGGACAGTTGAAATAAAAATAAAAATAAAATATAAATATTTGAGGTAAATAAAATAAGCTTTTCAAAAAAATCGGCCAAAAAGAACTAGTACTTTACTGAAGTACTTTTTCAGTTTTTTTCAATTTTCTCAAAATGTACTTCAACCATTTTGATTAAAATTTATAAATCAATTATTTTTTAGATCCTCTTTAAAATGTATATTCTTATTTTCCCCTGAAAAATATATGAAGTACACTTTACTGATGAAGTATTTCAGATTTTTCAAATTCATTTTCCGGCTCATCCTTCCATAGAGTCAATGTTAAATCCCTATGTGGATTTGCATGTAAATTTCGATTCAAAAAGGGTTTCGAACTTTTTACACATTTAAAAAAAAATTTCCAATTCTTATGAAAATTTAGTATAAATGAGATTAAAATTTTGAAAAATAACCATAGTTTATTTAAAACTCAAATGGTCAAGTTTGGATCTAAGGTGCTATGCGAAACTAAATATATCCGGACACAAAAAAAACTAGTGCGTTAAGTCACATCAGATTTTTTGTTGATAATTGACAAAAAAATCTCAATAACTCAACACGATATCCCTCAATACTTTTGTTTACATTATATATCAACATTCTGTAACTGCAGTGGGGCTAAAAGGCAGAATCTGAAATGAGTGCTATAGAAGAAATCCGCGCAATAAGTTTATTACGATTGGGGGGGGTCATAATATATCAAGAACACCAGTAGGAATAGCTTAACATAGTATATATTTATTTATAAATGTCTAGAGTATAAGGAAGGGAGGAAAATTCTTAGATACTCGTCTGGTGTGTATTTATAAATTCTTAAATAGTCAAGAGGAAGGAGAGATGAGGCTTAACGATGGTGTAAGTCTCTGATGGAAGCTCGAATTACATTAAAAAAAAAAAAAAAAATGTTAATGGGCGACTCTCGACGGCCTTCTAAGAAAAAACAAACAATAGATCACTCTTCTATTTATTATATATTTTTAAATAATTAGGCGGTCGAGAGCAGGGAGTTTTAGTCTGGGGAAAATAAATTGATTTCCAATATTTAAAATAAGCATTAAAGAAATGAGCTAATAGTTTAAAATTTTATATTTAGGTACAGTCGGCGCCACAAGTGCCTTAGGCTTAGTCAACCAAATCAATATTTTTGATATAAATAAATCATTTTTTTTTTAATAAGCAAGTTAATTTTAAGGCAATATTTCCGACAGCTAAATATTTTGGTTGCCTAAGCTCAAGGCTCCACTTTCAGGCACTTGTGGCGTCAACTGTACCCCACACCCCTGAATCGTATCTGCCTGTGTACAAAATAGAAGGAAATGAGCCTCGAGGCTGAAATTTTATATTTAAGTTGGATACTCCCCCGAGGAGCGAAAATAAACAATCGGCCAAAAAGTATTAGTACTTTACTGGTCTTTTTCAAGTTTTTTCGAATTTCTCGAAATCCGCTTTAACGATTTTGATTAAAAATTTATATATCAATTATTTTTTATAATCTCTTGAAAATATCTATTCTCATTTTGCTCTTAAAATTGTTTAAGCACACCTTACACTTGTACTTCATAATTCTATAGTAACAAAATAAAAATATTTTTCTAAATTTAATTAAATTGTCATTTAATTCTAAATAAATAAATAACACAAGGTTAAGTTTTAAAATAATTTTATTTTAGCTTATGAGCATTTCGACACCAACACGTCACATAACACAAGGTTAAGTTTTAAAATTCTTTTTAAACTTAACCTTGTGTTATTTATTTATTTAGAATTAGATGATAATTTAATTAAATTTAAGAATATTTCAAGTAGTGGGTGAATTCTTTGGATTATATTAAATATTTTTCTGTTTTTAAATTTTATTACATCCTGAATTCTAATATATTGTCGGAAACTAAACACAAAAAAATCTGATGTGACAAGTACAGAATCAAACTTTCAATTACCGAAGATCAGATTTTTTTTTATCAATTAGTGTAGTTAGAAATTAAAACGAGTATATTAAGGATTTAACTTTAATAAGAAAATAAATTTCTTTCGAGTATAAAATTTGTAAAAAAATATAAGTGACTTGTAGAGCTTAGCGAAGTAAGATAAAAAAAAAAAAAAAGACGACAAATTAAGAGTTAACTTTATTACTTTTAGATAAGCTCGTAAGAAGATGATTAATTTCATACATAGTTTTCTCTATTTTATAGATGAACAATTTTTATTTCATTTTGTAATAATTAGATATAAAAAAATTTTATAGACATCCAAACAACAAATTTAAAATTGATTGTTATATCTAGACAAAGTTATTAATATTTACTAGATTAAAAAAATATATTTTTTTATTCTCCCTCCCCCCCCCCCACCCTCCCACCCTCTTTTCATTTTCTCATTTTCTTTCTCTCTCTCTTTAATCCTAACTCTGAAGATAAGTGCTCTTCGATCCAATGACTGATGTACATTTTGTAAGCTTTAAAGATTTATGTTCTTACATTTATGGTTCCATTTAAAACCTATATATTATTTTCTCTATTAAATAATATCGCTAACACTATATTTAAAATTTATCATCCATCTTTCTCATAAATAACGCTTACAATTGAGAATACTCTCAAACATCAAGCTTCTTTTTAAATCGTGAATAATCAACGGCTTCTCAGCGTTTCATTTTCAAGAGCATTTCATTCCATATGTTAAAATTTTTTTTTCTAATCCTTAAATATTAAATTTTCATTAACAAGGGGAGTGCATAGCCTTCATAACACCGATTTGAACGAAAAATTTTCATGTGTAGTACATACTTCATGATAAACAAATTCTGTTAAAGCGAGAGAACGCACTACTCAACGGTTTGAACGAAAATTTTTTATGTGTAGTACTTCATGATAAACAAATTCTGTTAAAGCGAGAGAACGCACTACTCAACGGTTCGTCTAAAAAAAAATGTTAAAGATTTCGCTAGCATGTCTTAAGCCTTTGCTAACAATAACAAATCAAAAAGCCATTAGTAGCGTTCATTCTTTGTAAACATGAAATCCCGAGTTCGAATCTCGCCCTGTAATTATTTTTTTTTTTGTGTAATTTATATTTTTTGGATTTCTATAAGAATATTTTTTAATATTAATAAATAAATAAAAATTAGTTTTTAATTATTGGGTTTTAATTTTTATGAACGCTACTAATCTAGCCACAATGGCTTTTTGTTATTGTTAGCAAATGTTTAAGACATGCTGGCGAAATCTTTAACATTTTTTTTTAGACGAACCGTTGAGTAGTGCGTTCTCTCGCTTTAACAGAATTTGTTTTTCTTTAAGTACTACACATAAAAATTTTTTGTTCAAATCGGTTTTATGAATGCTATGCACTCCCCTTGTAAGTGATCTTTTTTATTTAAGTCAGATAGAAATTAATTTTTCGTGAACACGAAGAAAAGTTATTAATGATAGTGTTTGGAGAAGACAGGTGAATTTTTTTTCTATTTATCTTTGAATTGATAAGATCGATTTTTATTAATGTGAATACATGTAAACACAAAGTATTGTGATCATTTAAAATTTAAAAAAAAAATTTTTCAACGGAATAAAAAAAAAAAAAAAATTGGGAATTTTCATCTGATATATATAATATATCAGGTGAACTATTAAGTTAAGGAAATTTTTTTCTCTGCTGCCTGATACACGATATAAAATTTTAAATAATTATTTTTTTCTTTTGTTACAGGTAAACATCATTTCTAACGCCTGAGCGTCAAAAAATATAAGTACAATTTATTTTAATGAATTGACAGCCAATGAATGATACGTTTAAAGTGAACCTTGAAATATACAGGCGCCAATGGAGCAGCGCACATATAATGTCTGCTCTATTGGCTCTAATGTCTCTCGTGCCTTGCGTTAACTTGCCGCTCGTTCTTTTATTGCTTCTCAAACTTATTTAAAAATTTTATCAGTTCAAGTCTAAACGTAGCACATTTATTTCTAGTCAATTAGATCCTAATTGAGTTCTTAATATAAATTTAATATTAATATATAAATACATTTTTAAATATTAATCTAAAAAACTTAAGTAAAAAAAGTCAATTGATTCAAAATTTCCATAGGCTCTGTGTATTTTAAATGTTTTCAAAATTTTAATCTCTTTTGGATATTTTATACACAATAGAGAAAAATTTCATAAGAATTGGAATTTTTTTTTTAATGTGTAAAAAATTCTAAAGGGATTTTGAATCAAAATTAACATGCAAATCGCCATAGGGATTTAACATTGGCTCTATGGAAGGAAGAAAAATATGAAATACTACATCAGTAAAGTGTACTTTAAACAATTTTGACGAAAAATTTTACTGATATACTTTTTAAAGAGCATCTAAAAAATAGTTGATTTTTATGAATTTTAATTTAAAAAGAAAAATATTTATATTCTATTACCATGGCAACCATTTCTCCTATCTTTTTTCTATGAAATACATGACTAAAGTGTGCTTCAAAAGATTTCAAGAGCAAAATGATGTAAAAAATAATTGATTTATGAATTTTAAACAAAATCGTTAAAGAGCGAATTTTGAGAAAATCTAAAAAAACTGAAAAAGTACATCAGTAAAGTACTAGTACTTTTTGGCCGATTTTGTTTAAAAGCTTATTTTCACGACTTCGGGGGGTGCCTAACTTAAATATAAAATTTCAACCTCGTAGCACATTTCTTTCATGATTAAAATCGTTACACATGGGGGACTCACTTTTTTGGACTCAAGACATGTATTTCCATTAAAATTTCGACATCGAATTTTTGACATGATCGCAATACTTTCTCTTATATACCATCAAGAGAAAAGATATTGGACAATATGGCGGCCATAAGGCTCAAATGCCAGGTAGCCGCCATATTGTCCAATATCTTTCTCTTGATGGTATATAGTAAAAAAAGCTGTTTTGTACATCAGAACCTAAAATGTTTGAATAATTTTTTTACTCATCATAATTAATTTATTCATTTTCTTTTTATCATGATAAAATTTACTCGAGTGTGAAATTAATGGCATTTATTAATGCATAGCGATTGTAATTTGATGTTTAATAAACAATTGCCCGGGTATTTTCAGGCCGATGTATTTATGACATTTAGGCAACAACGTTCGGTGGTCAATGCACATGGAATTGCAATGATGGCCAATAAAAAAATAGAGGAGATAGGTAATTAAATGAGGTTCGCGCGTTCTGGGTGGTCCAGCGGCTGGGCGGTGAGCCCAAAGGCTACAGCATCCGAAGAGAGGGGGCCAAAGGGGCCGAGCCCCGGGGGCCCCAACCCGTCCCGGTCCGGGCCCCACTCGCCCACACGATCCCCAGCTTCTCTAAACTATGATAAAATTAAATAAAAATGAACGCAGCTACGAAAAAAAAAACATGCACTTCATATTAAACAGATTTTCTTCAAGTGACGCTTCTATTGAAAAAAACTGACACAACACTAATAAGCAGTTTGGAATAATATTAAGCGGCGGCTGAGAAGTAAATAGTTGGTGAGCTGGAAAGAGCAAGCATCATCATCACTTGGTGAAAGCAATTCAAAAAAAAAAAAAAAATGCTTAGAGCATATTACGAAATTAGTTAATACTACGTACATACGCAAAAAAAAAAAAGATTTACGCTTAATTGACATCATACCTGGAATAAAAGAAGAGGATTTTTATAAATATAAAAATTTTAATATAGCCGTCTAAAACACTTGGTGACGACCGTATTTTCAATAATTTAAAAGCTCTAAACGCCACATAAATTAAAATTTATAGTAGAGCTCTAAAAAACAGTAGCTCCAATGAGAGAGCAAGAAAAATACAAAAACTACATTGAAATTAATTTGTATAAAATTTTGAAAAAATTTTATCTTGAAATTTATGCTGAAGATGACCGTGGTACAGTCGGCGCTTCAAGTGCCTGAGAGTGGAGATTTGAGCTTAGTTAATCAAGCCAATATAAATAAATTTTGAATGCAATTGAAGGGCAGAAGCTAGTTTTTTGCCAACATGTTGGTTGCCTAAGCTTAAGGTTCAAGGAGCAAATCTGGCGCAGCCTGTACGATGTTAGTCAACTAAAAGTCAGTTGCTTAATTTTTAATTAACTAGCTAACCCTCGGATAAGATGACTTTCGAGTCCCCCCAAGGGCGGATACAAGGGGGGGGGGGGGATCCCCCCCCCCCCCCCCCAAAAAAAACTATTTTTTTTTAAAAAAAATTTTATTTTAAAATAAATAAAATTAATAAATAATAAAAAAATTTGATTTTTTTTTTTTTAAAAAAAAAAATTTTTTTTAAAAAAAAAAAAAAAAGGGGGGGGGGGGGGCCCCCCCCCCCCCCCTCTCCGGATTCCCATCTAGTTAAGTAAATCATATGATTAAATTAGAGCTCAGATGGTAGTTAGCAAGAAAGACCCAATGTTCGGTATAAGGGGTGAAATTAGAAACACAAGATTTGTTTATTTATTTTTATGAAAATTTTGAAATTTTTGTTAAAAAATTAATTAACTTTAAATAATTATTTTAATATTTATTTTTAATTAATTTTAATTTAATAACAAGGCTGCCCCCCCCCCCCCCGGACCGTCTTGCTCGCCTTCAGCTAGCAAAACTGTCTTCTGAAGGCGAGAATTGCAAAATTTTTAAGTTTTAAATTTCCCTCACTGACTCCACATCCTCTGTCTCTGACCAATCAGCCAGAGAGAGTTGTAAACAGGAACATAAAACGGAACTCAGTGGCTAGCGCTTTATATTATAGTATGATTTGTATAAATGATGCTTTTATTAAGTTGCTAACTTCACAAAACTTTTCTTATACCTGAGATAGCTAATTAACTCGAATTTTTCTTGTTTTCTATTTCGATGATTTACCATCTATCGGTTAGTTGACTAGCTGTGAAGTAACCGGGCCTAAATAATAATTAATATCAGTTTAAATAATATATTTTGTTATTAATGTTAGCTAATTTTTTGTAATGATTGTTGAATAAATCTTACTGATATCTTTACATTTCGATGATTGTTGAGAAGGATGCTATGCTATGGAGTGTTGATGTTCGCATCCTCAGTAGTTCAATTATGTAGTAGAAACAGCCTAAGTCAAATATATATTTTGATTTCTTGAATGTTTTTCATTTTTTTATTCTGGTTTTTTAAATAAATACGGATACGATCGAATAGTTAATAATTTGGCTCTAAGTCCTTCCTGTATCTATTATTTTAGAATGTATAAATCGGTGATTGACACTTTTATATTTAAAATCACTGACCCTTTCAATAAAGATTCGAAAGCAAGTGATTCTAATTCCACTCTGAAATATTTAGCACTGTTCCGTTAGGTTAGGGTCCGAGTCCACTCACTCTCTTATCTCATGTATTTAACAGCCAGGCCGCTTTAAAGCTACAGACCAATAATAGAAATCAAGACAAAGAACCTTTTTAAATTTTAATGTCATTAGTCATCTTTTAAAAGCAAATTTTATTGATTGATGTGTATGAAATAACAAAAGCGATTTAATGAATTTTAATATTATGTAGTCTAATAATTACCACCTGAGAAAATAATTAAACTTGGTCTTTTTTTTTTGTTTGGGATTTCAAGTGAACTAGGGACGTTAGGAACAAAGAAAAGAAATAGAAATAACACAATGGCTGACAAGGGTTTTAAACATTGCGCATTTTCTTTCTTTTTTTCTTTCTTTTCTCCCCTCTTCGGAAACGTCAGTTGGCCTTAGAGTGCAGACAACTATTGCTCCATCGGAACCACCTTAAAAGAATCACCAGCAAGCAACTTTCGCTATGTGAATTCTTCAGATATGTAATCATCCCGAATGAATGCGGCTTTTAGACACTCAGTCATCCTGAAAGATCCATACGGAAAAGATTGATACTGAATAGAGGACAGTGCCATCATCATCATCATCATCATCGTCATCTTTTCAACGTTAAAATCGAATTAAAGAGGAAAGGTCACATTTTAGGGAGAACTACTCTTGGACAAGATATTCTATTTCGCAACCGCTATTGTCTATATAAGATGTTATAAATGATCATATTTCACTCGTCGAGGTCATGTGCTCATTTGAAGGGATCAAACAACTCTTTTTCAATATTTTCACGTGGTATTTGACCAATTGGGACTTGGCAATTCGAATATTATGCAATCTATCTTTTTAATCGAATTTTTCTAAATAAGAAACAGGTATAATGAATCTGAGACAGTGTTTTTTTCAATAGTGCTGCACATATAGAGCAATAAAAAAAAAAACTGCTGTGTGTGCGCTGCTCCATTTTAAAAACTGTGTCTAAGGGTTTAAATTTTCCAAATTTCAAAGAAAAAATTTTTTAATTTAGTTATTTAATATATAATCTAAATAATTCACTAGTTAAAAAATTTTTAAAATTAAAATTATTTAATATTAATTAAAAGTAAACACTAGGTTTAATTTAAAAAAAGGAGTTTTATTTGGTTTATGTACATTTCGATGTTAAAATATCATCATCAGAACTTTATTACAAACTTTGTATGTAATAAGAACAGAACCAGAACCTTATTACAAACTTTTTATGTAAAAAGGTTTTGATGTTTGTATGTAATAAGGTTCCGATGATGTTTTAACATCGAAATGTACATAAACCAAATAAAACTCCTTTTTTAAACTAAACCTAGTGTTTACTTTTAATTATAATATTCAATATTCAATTAAATTTTTCTGACCTTAGCACATCTTATTATTTATACTGATGGATCGAATAACCAACCCTGGATCTATAGCCTACCCAGGACTTATTTACACGAAATCAATGAACATTCAACACATCCGCAAAGTGTCAATTGCTAAGTGCAAGGAAGAAAGCAGGCTAGAGATCCTGGGGGAAATCAAAAGTGTCCAATTTTTAATTTTCTAAAGGCTAGATGCTTCACTTTTAGTCTATTAGAAAATTTATCCGACAGATGGCAAATAATCGATGTAGTAAATGAGAACTAACTAAATTGATCCCTTCAAATGAGCACGTGACATTTTTTTCACATATAATTAGCTATCGGAGTTATAAGGGAAGTTTTGTAAAGTTAACAACTTAATAAAGGCATTATTTTTAAAAATTATTAAAAAATAAAATTTAATAGGAAGAGCTTTGTTTGAAAAAAAAAATGGAATTTTTTTTTAAATCTACATTTAAATACATTGCCAGTCAATATATCCTTTAAGTTAGCAAATTTGCGAGATGAATTTGTGTTAAAATTAAAATAATTAAAGCTAATCATTTTTTTAAAACAAAAATGTCCAAAAAAAATAAATAAACAAGGCTTGTGATCCTAATTTCACCTTATACCGAACTTTGGATTTATCTGGGATCTTATATAATTATATGATTAGCTTAACTTGAACTGAAAAGACTCAAAAGTCTTAGTTAACTAGCAGAAAATTTTACAAAGGTTTTTTTTTATAATTATTAATTTCTCTTCGAATTATTTTTGCTTTTTTTAAATAATTACTCTAAATGTTATATATCATATGATTAGCTTAACTTGACTCGAAAGTCATAGTCAACTAGCTTATAGTTAATTAGAACTAAAGAAAGCGGTTTTAATTAGTATTTCAATAAAAATAAAATTATTTATACAACTTTTAATCATTTTTGTTTATATTTTTTTATAACATTTCAATATAGACGTAATTCACGTTGAAAGTTCTGCTCTGATATTTTTAGTATATAAAAAGAATCGTGCAGCGACTATAACTCAATTTCTTTTCTCTAACTCGAACAACATACCCATACTCACTTATCATTTTAGTTAGTTCAATTACTAAACTTGGTCTTTACGATTTTCGATAAGCAAGCTTACAGGATGATCGTTAAAACAATTGTTTCCTTAATTTACTATCGGTAAAAGCAATTCAATTACATCTGGGTATTTGGTATTAATGTTAATGAAGAAAAAAATTGATACGTTTTTTATTACGCAATCATTAAATAAGAAAGAGAAAAAAAATTAATCACAATATTTTTAAAGATAGGACTATTTGAATCAAAATGAATTAGTCGATCTTGAAAATTTTTCATTGTTGAAAAAATCGGAAATTTAATAATATTAAAAAATTTCAGAAATTCATAAAAAATTTTTTTTTTCTTTAGATAAAAAATTAAAATATAATAATTTACTCTGGCTAAAAAACAAAAAAAACAAAAAAAAAAAAACAAAATGATTTATAAATAGGCCTACCCTAAAATAATCTTAAATTTTTCAAATTTAAAAAAAAAAATTTGTTGAACCCCCATCAAAAATTTCTGGCTACGCCTAATAGAGTATATTAGATTTTTTAATAAAACAAAATTCACTCATAAAAAAATCTGGTCGTACAGCACACAACATTCTCTTGCCTCCGATAATTGAAAGTTTTGTTCTGTACTTTTCCCACCAGATTATTTGAGTCGACATATATTTAGTTTATGCCAATACAGTATATTATTTGTAAAAAAAAAATATATATATATAAATTTTCAATCCTTTTTCATATACTGTCGTGCTTTAATTTTAATATACAGCTTTTTTTTTTGCCCCAGTGTAAAATTCTTAAACAGTTTGTGTAACAGACTTCCTAAACTAGTTTATGTTTGAAGATAAAACGAGAATATACATTTTATAGAACATTTAAAAAATAAATGATGTAGAGTGGAAAAAAAAAAAAACTGAAAAAGTACATCAGTAAAGTACTGGTACTTTTTGGCCGAATTTGTTCAAAAGGGCCCAGGGGGATCTAATTTAAATATAAAATTTCTCTCGTATCTCACTTCCTTCTTGATTTAAATTTAGAACAGACATTTTTTTATCTCAGGGGGGCCTCAAATCGTGTATTTCTATTAAAATCTCGATATGAATTCAATACTTTCTCTCTCCATATATATATATAGGTAAGAGAAGGTAAAAAAATACTAATATATCAAATATTACTGTAGACGTACGTATCTCAACAAAATTGAACTAAATATGTGTATAAGAAAGAAAAACTATAAACATTCAATTTATATATATATACATATACATACAGTATTAATAAAATGAACAGATGTTGGCTATAAACTAAAACCCTCACCCCCCACCCTCCGGCCGCTTTTAACTAAACTTGACAAGTTTGTTAAGTCCCTCGGTGTCAAGGTTTATAGCAAATAAAATAAAATAAAAAAACTGATGATTAAACTAATTACATTAGGACAAAACACGTCAATAGCCTTGCAAACGTCGTTGTTTTTTTTTCACACTCAAAACAACATTGTAATACTAGTATCAGAAGAAAAAACAATTATTTTTCAGTTTTAAGTTTCATTTAACACTAATTTTTAATTTTGTTAATTACAATAAACAAGGTTGAGATCACTATGACTCGCGAGCCACAGTTATATTCTATAATTTTTGTAGCTCAGAAATTAGCTTCTAGTGCTAGAGATCGAGGGTTTGCTTTTCCTTATAGGCGAAAAAAAAATTTGTTTTAATTGAATAATAATAATAATAATTTTATTTGTTGACGTTTGTCGTACAAATTTAATTGAATAAGCTGCCAATTAATTGATAAATGTTCTTTTAGATTTATAATGTAGCCTGTGACCCATGGCTCAAAGAGAAGACATTAGCTTCACAGGGTCCCGGGTTCGCTTCCCGTCCCAAACGAGAAAATTTTATTTAATTTGAATTGGCACCAATAGGGATGGTGTCTAAATGGCCTTTAATGCCGAAAGGCCTTAAAAAAATTTAAAGGAAATTTATAATGTATTTTACTGGTAAACTTTATTTAATTTAATCCACATCTTTTTATTTCCTTTAAGACAAAGATTAGTATAAACTTTGAGAAATCAAGTAGAGTAATACAGTGAGCAGGGCCGCCGAGAGCCTTAATGGAACTGTATATTAAATTCTAGCCTCCATCCTCATCAAAAAAATAAATTTTATCTATACATAGGCCTATATGCTCCTGAGAAAGAAAAAAAAAATATTTTTTTCATAACCAATCAAGTGTTAGAGCTTAAAAAGCCCTTTCTTAAAAATAATTTAATTTTTTTTTTATTAGAATGGTTAAAATTTAAAGGTTCTGGACCCCTTCAAAAGATTCACCACCTTTCTGTGTCTACGGTCCTGGTACTGAGGAAATAGCAGTTAATAAAATGAACAAAAAATATTTCTACTCATTTAGAACTTGAACGTTTCCACTATTGATATTCAAAGTACTCTTCTTTTTTACTTTTTTATTTTAGTCCTTACTATTCCTTTAAGAAGCTATAAATAAAGGATCTAAAGAGAGCTTACTTCTATATACTGGTATATACCTCCTACATATCTATATATTGATTCATTCAGAATGCATTTGATTTTCTCCTCCCGGATTAATTAATACAGTTCTAAGTGAAAGCAACGGCGAAATTAATTAAATTAGCCCCGCCCCGTCTCATTCCCTCTCTACGATGTAAATAGATAATTCATAATGCTAAATGTTCCCGATTCTATCAATCGATTTAATTTAATCATTGTGATAGGATCATTTTTGAAACTCCCCCACTCCGCTAGACAGATAAACAAATTTATTTATATTTTTTTTAATGAAATTTATGCCGGTGCTCAAAATTAAGTTTTTATTATATATATAAAGATTCAAGGCTCTTTTCCGGTTATTGTGATCGATTTTAGGTGTTTTTCTTTTACGTCTTTTCGACATATAAAATAAACTGATGTGCCTAGCACATAAGCGTCCGAGCTCAAATTAGATAAACAGTCAACACAATCATCTCGCAAATATCATTAACTTTAACGATATATTGGCTGGTACTTTACAGTCCCATAGGACGTCATTTGAAAAAGAAAGTCAATTTTATGCAAAAGTTAACGAATATATATAAAAACTTTACTAAATTTATTAGGAATAGTAATTTCCTAAATTTAATTATTAGAAATAAATTGAATTCAATAAATTAAAATCATCTATATTAGATATATAGTTTGTTATATACCACTGTGATCAAAAAGTAATGACTTCAAATAAAACACATATTGTAAAATGTATTTCATCTCCTTCAAATTACCAACCCTTCCAAAGATCTTCGAAAAATTTGTTATACTCAATTTTCGGGAAGGTCTTGAGCATCTTCTTCGATTATCTCCTCAAAACGATGATCACGAAGTGGTTTTTTGAGTTTCAAGAATAGTCAGAAGTCAGACTGAGCCAAATCAGGTGAATAGGACGGCTGCAGATGAATGGTGTTTTTGATGAAAAAGTCGCGAACAACCAAAGTCATGTGAGATGGCGCATTATCGTGACGAAAAAAAACCAAGAGTTATTTGGCTTCTTGAGGCGTATTGCTTCACGCATAACGTCCATATAATATTCCTTATTGACATTTTGACCATGCGGAAGAAATTCATAGTGGACATCACCGCAATAGTCGAAGAAAACTGAAAAGTCTTACTACTTTTTGATCAGCGTATATGTCGTAAACACTTCGTGAAATTAGACATTTCATGAACTGCAGACAGATAGTGTAATAGTCGGTCACTTACATGAAGTGACTAAAACTTTTAGAGAGTTCTTGAAATGCAATCTTAGACAGATCGTGTAATGTTCAGAATTACATGAAATGCCTAAGTTATTTAGACAATTCATGAAATGTCTAATAGCCGTTTTGCCGATCGTGTAATATTTGTGAAGCCAATAAATATCTTAAAACAAGTCGAATTTCGCGCTCAACAACTCACAGGTTCATGCGCATTTACCATGATGCATAGTATCGAGTCTAAATAACTTAGACATTTCACGTAATTCTGCAACAATACACGATCTGTCTAATGCCCTATTGCATTTCATGAACTGCCTAAAAATTTTATACACTTTGTGTAACTGACCGACCATTACAAGATCTGTCTGCAGTTCATGAAATGTCTAGACAGTTCACGAAATGTTTAATTTCACAAAGTGTCCATGATTATATATATATATGATTGAAAATTTAACTCTCTGTCATTTTACAATAATCTTTCTCTCTCTATTTATATATATATATGGGATTGTAAAAAAAAAAATTCGAGACTAAGATGGAATCCTTTTTTTTGATAATTGAAGCAGAGAGGGTTTTCACCTGAGGCTGTATTTACCCTCGGCTCTCTCTCTCCCTTTAATTTACACAGAAATATTCTTTTGTGTTTCACGTTCTTTTGTTTCATTATTTTATAACAATTATTTACCAACAAAGATATAAAAAGTCCCAAATAATGAATTATAAATATCTTATCTAGTAAAAAGATCTCAATTAAAAGCAAATCCATCGGATGAATGCACGTCTTTTAGAAGGAAATGAAGATTTCCTAACCCCGAGATCTGAATGGTTTCCTTGTTTCTATTCTGCTACTATTCGATTAAATATTACTTCTTCCTTCTAATCAGAGCTTCTTTTGATCTAATGAAAATTTCTAGGAAAAAGGAAATCAAATCCATTCGAGTGTTATTTTATTAAAAACTTTAGTTAGTTATCTGAAAATTATTCACATAAATAAATTATTATACTTTTTTTTTTTACTTAATTCATTGATCAAATTCAAACTAAGTTTTGCATCCCAAGATCAATCAAGAATTTAATTTAAACGTAATTAATATAATAGATAGATGGTCCCTAGACTAAAGATCGGAGTTATCTAACTTGTACAAGTTGAGGATTCTAAAAGTTTGAACTCACCTTCGATTTTCTTACATTTATTTGATATTCAATTAAATTCATTAATGTGAATTTACATAAGGTAGTTTTAATAAATAAAATTATATTTGTTTTTAACATAACTTTTTACTATTAAATCAAAATGTAATTTATTATCCTTAATTATTTCGTTATTGTATACATTGCACTCTTTTAATAATGATTTAAATAAAAATTATTTACTAATTAAAGATTCAACCTATATTTATCCCACCCATGGCTTATGTTTTATTTAAAAATTCAAATTTATTCTATACAAAACGGCTTGGACAAAAAAAAATTCTTTTATAATTTCTCATTACGTGAAACAAATTATTAATTTTAATTCTGATTCATTTAAATAAGAAATATTATGTGATATATTTGTCTAAATGAAGGAAGTTAGAGTTGAGTATCTCTCCTCGATAGGAGTTTTCTTAATTGTTGTTTGGAAGTCATTTCTGCTCTCGTTCTTGATTCTCATCTATAAGAACAGTTCTCGTTCTCGTTCATTATTGTAATTTGGATTTCTCGTATCCTTATCGTTCTTGATTGTAGTTGTCTGGATGTCATTCTGTTCTCATTTTTGAGTCCCATCTGTAAGAACACTTCTAGTTCTCGATATCGTTCTCGTTCTTGATTGTTGTCTGGAAGTGTTTTCTGTTTTCGTTCTTGATTCTCATCTATAATAAAACTTCTCGTTCTCGTTCATTATTGTTATCTGGATTTCACGTATCGTTCTCGTTCTTGTTTGTTGTCCGGAAGCCTTTTCTGTTCTCGTTCTTTATTCTCATTCTTCATTATTGTTATAGAAATCCATTCTCGTATCGTTCTCGTTCTTGTTTGTTTTCTGGAAGCCTTTTCTGTTCTCGTTCTTGATTCTCATCTATAAGAACACTTTTCATTATCGTTCATTATTGTTTTCTAGATTTCTCGTATCGTTCTTATTCTTGATTGTTGTCTGGGAATCATTTCTCAGCTCAAAAAAAATTCTCCATCTAACTTGTAAATTTATAATTTTTTATTTTTATTTTTGAATTGAAAATAATTTCCAATTAAAATATAATCCTACCTGTAATTTATTTTTGTTTTATTTTAATATTCCATAAAAAGTGAAAGTACTCCATTATCATGATAGAGATACTAAGTATAATGATTAAAAAAATGTTTTTTTCAATTCGATGTCTCTCTTTCTGAAAAATAACTCTCGAAACAAAAGGCCATTATGAATAATATTTTTTTTTTTTTATTCGATTCAGGCTAATTTATAAATTGTTAGTTGGTTGATAGGGGATAAAATATTTCTTATTTTTTAGACAAAAAAAATTTTGTTTGTAGAGATGTGATATGATTCATAATAGTTTTCGAATTATTATAAATAATTAAAAAAAATAATGAATTATCTATTATTATGAATTTAATATATAATCGAAATTTTTCTACATATTTTTGACATGAATTAGCTTCAATTAAATAATATTTTGCTTAAAATGTTAAAAACTCACTCATTTATCATTTTTATTATTTATGAGGAATATCGAATTAGCATTATACTCAATGCCATTTTTTATAAAAATTTTTTTTTTTTAACATTTATGAATAAAAATAATTTCCTAATTGTTTTTGTTTGTTTGTCGAATGGCTATGTGAAAATAATATAATTCACATAATGAATATTTATTATTTATAAATTTATTGAATGAAATAAACAACAGTAGTTTGAGAGTTAATTGTTCTATCAACTCAAAAAAAAAAAAAAAATGAGTTAATTTAAAAAATTTGGCTCTTGCAGAAAAATTTTTTTGTTTAAATATCCTCTGAGTTGTTTATAGATACGCCTTACTCCGTCAACAAATAAAAAGTTATTTAAAAATATATTAGCTATTCAACATCAACAATTTATACAATATTGGTATTTTTTTTTTTTTACAAAGCATTTAGGGTAGGAATTCGAAGGGTTCGGGGCCCCTCACAAGGGGATTTATCCCTCTTCCCTTTGGCGACTATAGCTGAGCTATTCACAATCAGAAAAGTTATTGTTTTTAGATTCTTTGACATTCTCATCGGTTTAAAAAATTTCACGATTAAATGGAAAACTTTAAATTATTGTGTTTGATTGGGCAAAAATTTGGTGCTGTGCGACTAGTCACACCAGATTACATTCCCCCCCCCTCCCCAAGAAACTCCTCTAGATTCACTCTTGTCTTAACATGAAATTCAAATTACTACGATTAACCCAAAATAAAATTCCCCAGCTTTTAATTTTGAATAATCTCAAAAAAAGTTCAAATTTTGTATTTAAAAACAGAGTAGAAAATTTTAATAGCTTCAATATTTAAGAAATCCAATTTCTTACTTCTACTTTAACTCGTATAATCGATTGAAATTGTTTCATTTTTTTTCTCTACATTATTAATATTCATGTTTTTTTTTTTCATGTTTATAATTATTATCATATATCATAATAATATTCACTGTTATCAATTGCACCTTCGTATACGCATAGTAACATCGATTTTAGGTTTATCTGATTATTATTAAGTCTCACAAGCCTTAGAACACTCCATAAAATGTTTAAATTATGTTTAGCAAAATGTTTTCCGTTTTACTTTTGTTTGTCAATTCTTTTAGAATGTTTAACATCTACCGATATAAATGAAAATTAAATTCCCAAACAAAATATATATTTTTCAAGTTTTCTTATCTAATAAAAACCCCCCTGATGGCCATATTAATTGGTATATAGATGGTATAGTAGTCTGTCAGTTTTTCTTATTGTTTTGATATCTGTCAATAATAAAAAATACCCCCGTTTCAATATTCGTACCAGAACATAGTTTTTCATCATTTTGAAAATGTCGAATTCCACCGGAAAATGTGGTTTTGCGGGGATCTTTAAGAACCTTCTTTCATTTGAAAAAAAGTGCTGCTGAAAGTCATCGTTTGTTGGTGGAAGCTTACGGTGACCATGCCCTGTCCGAAACACAGTGCAAGGAGTGGTTTCGACGATTCAGAAGTGGTAATTTTGATTTGAGAAACGAAGGACGTGGAAGACCACCAAAAAAGTTTGAAGATGCCGAACTACAAGCATTGCTCGATGAGGATGACACTCAAACTCAAAAACAACTTGCAGAACAATTAAATGTGACACAAGCATGCATGGGCGACCAGCATGGGTCACCAGACACGAAAAAGTGATTTTCCAACATGATAACGCCCCAGCACACAAATCAAAACCGGTCAGAGACACCATTGCCGCACTTCACTGGGATGTCTTACCCCACCCCCTACTCACCAGACTTGGCGCCTTCTGACTTCCACTTATTTGCTTCCATGGGACACGCGCTTGTGAACAGCACTTCGGTTCTTAGAAGAAGTCGAAAAATGGCTCGATGAATGGTTTGTTAAAAACTAAAAGCTTCTACTGGCAAGGCATACCAATTTAGAGAAAGATGGCAAAAATGTGTGGCAAGCGATGGCAAATACTTTGAATAAAATAAATTGTACCATTTTCCAAGAATAAACTTTCAACTTAAAAAGGGCGGTTTGATATTTATACCTGGTAATTAAATAGATACATTATTAGATGATAGTACAGTCGGCGCCACAAGTGCCTGATGTGATCGAGAGTGGAGCCTTGAGCTTAGTCAACCAAAGCATACATACATTTTGGTTGCCTAAGCTCAAGGCTCCACTCTAGAGCATATCAGGCACTTGTGGAGGTGACTGTGCATATAATAGATGTCAAAAATAAACAAGATATGACAACTTAGAACTGAAAACCCTATTAAATATTTCGTTTACATCTGTACTATACGTATCAAAATTGATTAATAAGAAAACTGATATTTATTTGTCGTCATTAAAAAAAAATGTTCATTTTTTTTTTAACTAATACTGTTTTCATAACATAACAACTGTATATACTGTATTTCTTTTTACTCTTATTATTTATAATTAATTTTATGTAACAATTTTCTTATCAACTTTATAGAATCATGCGTTGTTTAACGACTTTCTGAGAAACGCGTTGTTAAGTGATTTCATCGTTGTGCAAACATCTCTAGTGTACTTACATAAACCTGGGAGGTATAGAATAATACTCCTACTTTACTATAGACTTAATAAACAATGTACATTTAAGCTGGATTAGAATAGGGAGTTGCGGTGATATCAAAAAGAATAAAATGTCAAAAAGAGACAAGAAATCCTAATTTAAAGATACTAATTATAGTCAGGACGTTTTTGGAATTAAAGGGTGGTGGGCGTGGTCTCATTTATAGAAACAAAAAAAAACTAGAATGGTAATAATAATAATTAATTAATAATTAGAATATTTCTAAAATAAAAAAAATTGATTAGTATAATTTCTTAACTCCAGCTGGGAAATAATAATAAAATTTTATAAATTCATTGTACAATAGGAGGCACAAGTGCCTGATGTGCTCGTTAGTGGAGCCTTGAACTTAGGCAAATGCTTGGCCGTCGGATGTGTTGTATTAAAAATAGCTTATCCCCATTTCGTTGATAAAAAAAGAGAATTTATTTATTTTAATATTGGTTTGGTTATTTATTGTAATATTTGTTTGGCTGACTATCATTTTGGTTGCCTAAGCTTAAGGCTCTACAATCGAGCACATATGGCGCCGACTGTATATAAAAATTTATTTAATTTTTTAATCAACTAATGTTCTGAGACTTTATTATTTTAAATAAACTACATATTTATTTAAAACGTGGACTTATAACTAAAATTCAGCAAAAAATACTTTTTTTTTTTTATATAAGAACCGAAATCCCTTAAAAAAGAATGACAACACCTCGACACTGTCAGAAGAATTTTCGACAGTGTTAAAGTACTGGGTGTTGTTGGGCGGTCGCGAATATAAATAATAAATATATGAAAAAAAATATTTTTTTAAAACCAATCTGGGATCCAAAATTGATTTACAGTTTTATGAAGCGTTTTTTTAATTCGTAAAATTTTCGTTCTTTTTTTATTTTTCATCTATCAATATCACGTTTCGTCGTTTTCCGTCTATATATCGCCGTCGGCGAAATTTCCTTCGCTCCGCGGACTTGATTTCATCCTTAAAAAAAAAAAAGCTTATTTTAATGGCGATCGTATTTATAAAAATTAAAAACATGAATTAAATGACTTTATAATAATCAATATAAGATCATCATTATAATTAAATAATTAAATCATGTTTTTTAATCTAAATAAAATAATTTAAAAAGCACCTTAGTTAACTTGACCCCTTACATTTCATAAGCAAAAAAAAAAAATAAAAAAGTCAATTGATTCAAAATAGGCTTTGTGTATTTTAAATGTTGACTGCTTGAAATAAAGTAAAGTATGGTTATTTTTTAAAATTTTAATCTCATATTTGATATGAGAATTCATAAGAATTGGAATTTTTTTTTTTTAATGTCTAAAAAGTTCCAAAGGGGACCCTCTTTTGAATTGAAATTAACATGCAAATCCCCATAGGGATTTAACATTGGCTCTATGGAAGGAAAATTCTGAAAATGAATTTGAAAAATCTGAAATACTATTAAGAGTAAAGTGTGCTTCAAACAATTTTCACGAAAAATTTTATTGATATACTTTTTAAAGAGCGTCTAAAAAATATTTGATTTATGAATTTTGATCACGATGGTCACATTTTAAACACTGTTACCATGACAACCATTTCTCCTATCTTCTCTATTAATTTTAAGAGTAAAGTGTACTTCAAAAAATTTCTAGGGCAAAATGCGAATATACATTTTAAAGAGCGTGTAATAAATAATTGATTTATGAATCGTTGGAGCAAATTTTGAGAAAATCGAAAAAAAAAAAAAAAAAAAAACTGAAAAAGTACATCAGTAAAGTAATAGTAAAAAGGTTATTTTCAAGGAGGGTGCCTAACTTAAATATAAAATTTCAACCTCATTTCCTTCATGCTCAAGTATGTCCTCACGGGCATTCAGACACACACGCAGATCAATTTACGGGACCCACTTTTTTAGGCTCTGAGGACGTTAAAACATGTATTTCCATCAAAATTTCGACATCGAATTTTTGACATGATCGCAATATTCTATATATTTCATATATGAACCTTGTTACGCATTAGTGTGTCAAGCGCCAGCTACAAAGTTTTGAGAAAATTAACTTCAAAGTTTTTTGTTTTCATTGGATTATATGGACCCTGTTACGCATTAGTGTGTCAAACGCCAGCTACTGAGTTTTGAGAAAATTAACATTAAGTTTTTTTTTGTTTTAATTGGATTATATGGACCCTGTTACGCATTAGTGTGTCAAACGCCCGCTACCGAGATTTGAGAAAATTAACATTAAAGTTTTCTGTTTTCATTGGATTATATATAATTTTTTTTTGTCAATTGTTCAAGTAACATTAAATATAAATTTTTTTAGAACATATTTCATAAAAAATACTATTAATTATAGCATTTGAAACAATATTCCGTGCAATTTTTAATTTTTTGGCGCTTGACACACTAATGCATAACATGGTCCATATAGGGTAAGAGAAAGTAAAAAATAAAATTGAATACAAAACTCTTTTATTGCAAATTTTTTTTTTTAGAAATAAACTTACGATGGCCATTTCTTTTAGAATTATTAAAGCAAAGGAAACATGTGTAAATATGTTTTTTATTATATATATCAATTCCCAAAACCATTTTCTCTCATTTATTTATTTTTTTACTTGTTATACATCAATTGTTTTGCAATAGATCGGTTAATTAAATAAAAGAAACCCTCATCAAGTTGTAGGTTATTCGTTTTCGGTATAATTACAAAATTACTTTAATAGTCCGGACGATTAAAAATGGCCGTGTGAAGCGAGCCATGGAAATGGCAACAGGGCGTACCGTGGAGGTGGCAACAGGGCAGGTCGGCTGCAGGTGAGCCTTCTCACACCTGAAACGTTGATGGCTGACACTCTTGCTTTTATTCGCCTCGAGGCCCCGAAATCTTCGGCTCCCAGGGCCTCCTCATCTCAGGAGATTTCAATTTATTCGCAACATATTAACAATTTAATTATAAGGTATTTTTTTTTTCTTAGGACACCCAAGATAGAGGCTTAGGAATGAGAGGGGGGACTAAGTGGAGCCAGCTCTCTCCCTACCCATTGATTAATTTTTTGTTTAATAGTTCACAAATAAAATAATATATAATTATTAAAGAATAATATATATTAGTTATGTCAGAGGGGTTAGAGAAAAAGGATTTTATTTTATTATTTCTAATATCAGTTTTTGGACTGAATCTTTATTTTCGGTTAAAGTAGACTTATTATTTTTAGTAAAAAAAATCTGGTGTGACTGTTCGCACAGCACATTCTGTTACTCTCGGTAATTGACAGATGTGTTCTGTACTTTATATTAATCGACCAAAAAGAACTAATGATATAAAGAGGATGCAGCCAATAATAAATAAAAAGCATCTATTTTGTTAACACTCTTTATTTCAGTGGCGGATCCAGATGTGTTTCTCGGGGGGTGGGGTGGGGGGTTCCTGGAGTGACTGGTCGCACATCACACAATTTTTTCTTAATTTCAGTAATTTAAAGCCGCATTCTGTACTTGTTTGCCAGAATATAAATACAAATCAAATTTTTAAGTATTAATTTTTAAAATTTTACATTAAAAATACATTTTTTTCGAAAAAAAGTATTTTTTTCAATTCTCAGGGGTTAATTACCCCCCCTTTACCCCCCCCCCCCTTGTATCCGCCTTTGCTTTATTTAGGAACATTTCGGCTATGATCAACAAAGCCATCATCAGTCCTTCAAGAGTATAATTTATATTATTAACATACAAAATAGATATTGTCACAAGAGATATTTACTAATGTACTTTTTCAGTTTTTTTTTTCGATTTTCTCAAAATTCGCTTCAACTATTTTGTTTAAATAAATCAATTATTTTTTAGATGCTCTTTAAAATGTATATTCTCATTTTGCCCTTGAAATCTTTTGAAGCACCCTCTTGTACAGTGAGGGACAATATTAAGTCCCACCCATGTGTTTTCTATTTGTGATTATTTCATTGCTTTTATAAAAAAAAATGAAAATTTTCTAGATTTGAACCATTGAAGTTCCCATTAAAAAATATTTAATATTTTTTTAAAAACAATGAAATAATCACAAGTAGAAAACCCATGGGTGGGACTTAATATTGTCCCTCACTGTACTTAATAGGAAAGATAGGAGAAATGGTTGCCATGGTAACAAAATATAAATCTTTGTCTTTTTAGATTAAAATTCATATAAATCAACTATTTTTTATATGCCCTTTAAAAAGTATATTTTTCGTGAAAATTGTTTGAAGTACACTTTACTGATGTAGTATTTCAGATTTTTCAAATTCACTTTCCGGCTCTTTCTTCCATAGAGCCAATGTTAAATCCCTATGGGGATTTGTATGTTAATTTCGATTCAAAAGGGGGTCCCCTTTGGACTTTTTAGACATTTAAAAAAAAATTCCAATTCTTATGAAATTTTGTATTTATTTAGGAATCTAAAAAATATCCAAATATGAGATTAAAATTTTAAAAAATATTTATTTCAAGCAGTCAACATTTAAAATACACAGAGCCTATCGAAATTTTGAAACTTTTTTTTACTAATGAAATGCAAGTGGTCATTTTTGAAACTAAGGTGCTATGGGAAACTAAATATATCTCGACACAAAAAATCTGGGGTGACAAGCACGGTGCACAACTTTCTCTTACCGAGGGGTATGCTGTGCCCCAGATTAAAAAAAAATCTTTTAAAGAGTTAAGAAGATGAATTATATAAAAAATTATTCAATTTGAAATGGGTATAATAAATTTCTTGGTTTAAAAAAAAAAAATTTCACTAGATATAATACGCATTGATTTTTTAATTCCCCAAGAATTTAAGCTCATTTTTGAGCCTTTATTTTATCAGAGATTTGTTTATATATAGATTGGGGATCAAATAATTGACATCGGGACAAAATGTCGGAAATAAATGTTTTAAAACCGAGATTATCCCCGGGTCAAATTAGGGATGTTTGATCACACAACAATATTTATAAAAAAAAGGGATATTGTCATTAAAAACAAGTGCACAATCATATCGCATTACTTATAATAAATTTATCTTAATTGGATGGTTAATTAACTAGAAATAATTTAATATGTGTTGATGTTTCAAATAACGTCCAATGAGACTAAAGATCGATATTGATGAATATTTTAGTATTTTTCTTATTTATTTATTCCTTTTAATATCAATTTACTTATATTTCTAATAAAATAAATAGAATATCATCAATTATTCGCAAGGTTAAGCATTATTATCAATTGACTTTGAATATTTATTTTAAAATTTAATTTCTACGAAATCATAGAGGGATGGAATTTATTAAATTTCATAGTAATTTACCCACTCCAGAACTATATTTCAAGAATATTAGATAAATTGTAGAGCATGAAAAAAAGTACTCAATAACAAGGGCGGGGAATAAAATTTTTCCAATATTTCATAAATAGATTTTACGTGGATGATGACCACGAGTTAGCCGAGCTAAGGAATTTTCCCATATTCTTTATGCAGAGTTTTCACTCCCCTTGTCAGGCCGTGTGACCGACCGGATTATTTCTCGGTTGCGTCTATTTAAAATTAAATTCATCAAATCCGCATAGGAATAATGCGGTCAAGATAGAATATTTTACGGGGTTTACCCAATTTCAATTCTTATTTGCATTTTTTTATCTTAATTTTTGTAAATAAAATTGGCTTTATATAATAAATAAATAAAAATTAATTTGCCAGTTCGTATGATTCTATTATAATTTTTTAATTAATTTATTATTATTTTCAATAATGTAGAGGCTGAATAAATTAACATAAAAAAAAGAAAGAAAAGCATAGATAAAATTTTCAAATTATTACAGAAAAAATTCAATTTTTTTTTAAATTAACTTAAAAATTTTGTATTATATACTAACCAGTAATTAAATTTTTAGATGTTCGCGGCTCCCCTGAGATTCAAGTCGATAATCTACGGTCTCCCTAAATGTTTTTTTTTTTTTTGGAATTCATTTTACATTATTAAATATTATATTTAATTATTAGGGATGGACGAAATCCTTTAAAAAGGATCGATTCGCAGATCGGACGATCCGATTCACTAATCCGATCCGATTGCAAAAGAATTAGCAATCCGACAAGCTCGGGTGATCCAATCCGCTAATCCAATTCGTTTTAATAAAAGGATCGTTGTTCCAGATCCGCGATAAATCTGATAGGAACTTGCGGTTCAAAAATCCGGCCGGATTCTAATAAAATTTCCGAATTAAAATCTCGCTCTTCGGCCATTTTAAGGCGTTTGGATCAAAGATATTTAAAATAGATCTATCAAAGGATATCTTTATTAAAAACTGAGGATTGGCAATCCTTTGAAAAAGATCACAAAAATCCGAGATTGCTTAGAAAAGAATTATCGATCCCAGATCCAGAATAATTTCAATCCAAATCCTTTAATCGGCCTCCACTTTCGATTTGGATCGCGATCCAGATCCAAACAAAAAAGGATTTCGATCCTGATCTTAAGATCGGATTTAAATCAAAACGATCGCGATCCTGCCCATCCCTGAAATTATTAAACAAAAAAATATAATAATTTATTGTGACACCAGCAGGAAGATTTACTAGGAAATGTGAAAATAGTATATATGTTTTGTCACAGGTGTGACAATTTGACTTATTAGGGCCTCTTAGGCAACTTTGAAACCACATGCGACACGTTTTTGACACATTTCTTCTTTAACGAAAATGTTTATATTATATTTGTATTTATTTCAAATAAAATTACTATTTCCGGGGTATTGTCGGCATTATTAAGAAATTAAATTGAGTCAATTGTCAAAAAAGACGGAAGAACGCGCACGGTCACATTTTTTAAAAACTATTAAACCATGACTAAATAGTAGGAGAAGAGGGGGGGGGCGAAGGCTACTAAGGATGATTCTCTTCTCCCATCGACCAAGAATTTGTTCCCCTATTCTTAATGTATTCTCTGTAAAAGGAAATGAATCATGAATTAAACACCTAGGGGAAACCTTTTTTTTATTTTATTCAAGTGCCCTGTGTCATTCTCTCGCCACCTGTCTTTAATTTTGATTCAAGTGCTACTTAATGATATTTCACATTCAAA
This sequence comes from Euborellia annulipes, assembly GCA_023213315.1. NCBI lineage: Eukaryota > Metazoa > Arthropoda > Insecta > Dermaptera > Anisolabididae > Euborellia > Euborellia annulipes. The sequence continues at coordinate 74,039 of JAKCPI010002806.1, forward strand.
GGATTTAATAGAAAAAAAAGCTATATTGTTTTCTTTTTCACTTTAAATTTAAAAACTTTTTTTTTTTTTTTTAAAGGAATTCGAGCATATGACAAAACAAAAATAATTTCCCGTTTTTTTACGTTTTTCTCATACTATTGGTTTATAAAATATTTTGATTTGTTGATCGTATTGGGGGTTTGGGACATTCCACAAAAAAAAAAAAAAAAAATTAAAATTAAATTTCAAATTTAATTTGACTTTCATTTTATTTAGTATTTAGAAATCTTTTTTGTTTTTTATATTTAGATATAAATTTTACAATTTGTAGCATTTAATTATAAATCTTTTAATTCGATATATAAGAGCCGCCCCTTTGTTTAGTTGAGAGCCGCTCGATCCCAGGATTAATTCAACGGTGATAGGGATTTATCTCTATACAATAGAGGGGTGAGATTGATAATTCAGTAACTTTATTCAGAAAAAGAAAATCATCGTTTTTGTTTTAATCAAAAAATGATAGAAAATCTACTTTTAAAATTTTATATACTTTGCGTGAAATATTACATGAGTTGTAGGGTTTGAATGAATATATTGTACTACTATAAAAAATATGTTTAAATTATTAAAAAAAATTTCATTATGGTTCTCTAATATTGCAAAGAATACATAAATTTCTTTTCATTTCTCATATCTTAAGGTGCGCGTCTCAGGGTGCTAATTTTGGGAGACTCCAGCGGCCACAATTTTGAAGCTATCGACCTCAAATTTTTTTAAAATTAAAGCTATTTAAAATATCTACAACTTATAGAAGCCCTTTTTTTGATTTTCGAAAAAATAATTTTTTTTTTTAGATTAATCGTATTAAATAAAAGATATTTTTAAAAAATTCGCTCTATAACTTATAGATAATTAAATTAGTAATCATTGTGTTGAAAAATAATTAATTTTTTACCGTTAATTAATTAGCTGGAATCTTTCAAATGAAATGGAATAAATCCCTTGAAAAACTAACGCCATCTCTTGCCGCCTAGAGTAACTCGGTAGTGAATCGAGACGCGCACCTTAATTCATTTCATATTAGAGAAATCATAACTTCAACAATTAATTACTCAAAAAGTTATAGAAATTTTGGGACGAAAATAATTTTATTGTAATCCTTAGAAGGTCCTCTTTAAGCTTATAAAATTTGGCTTTGAAATTCAAACGGGAAGTTGTCAAAATAGAGCGTGACAGACAGACAGACAGACATTTGCGAACAATACATTTAGAAAGATCATAAGATTAAGAAATAAATTCATAAAACGTATTAACTTAAATTACATAAGATTGCTATATTTAATTAATCAATTCTATTCCTCTGAGATAAATAAACAAATAGACATTTCTTATCGTTGATGGGAAGTTCAGAGAGATCTCTATTTGCTTTTTTAATCTTTCCCTTTTTTTTTTTAGGATATGATAACAAATTTATTTCAAATATTATGACAAAAATTTTTCTTATTCTCTAATAAAAAAGATGAATAATATATTAAACAAAAGGAAATTATTTAATGTTTATCACATTTTCTCTTGGTAATATTTGCAGAAGAGAAGATTGAAGATATCTTCTTCTTTTTTTTTCTTTTTAGATAAAATTTTATACATTAATCTGAATAAAGCGTATGAATGGGGAAAATATTAAACTTGAGATGAAGTTTTTATATATTAATAAATAAAAACACATGAACAAAGTTTTTTTTTTTTGTTAATAAAAAGATATTTATTAATAATTAGTAAATAAATATAAAATTATATAAAATGCAATATATTAAAATAGAGAATAATAAAAATCAGGTTTCTAATTAATTTAACTAGCATAAAACCGGGACTCTTTTTTCAAATTTTTTATACATATTTTGGCTCAGAGAGAAAACTTTAAGTTCCCATGACTGTCCTTCCCGCTCCAAGCGAGAAAAATTTATTTAAATCGAATTGAATATCGGTCTTTAGATGCAGAAAAAGACCGTCAAAAAAATTAAAAAAGAATTTTATAAATAGCTAAATTACAAATAAAACACGAGGTGATATGTTTCAATTTATTATTTATTGGTATAAACACTTTGTACTTATTTCGATAGTTGATATAGAACTCAACTGGTTAATCAATAAAAATTATATTTATATAATCTAAAGAATTTACCTTGGGCTCTATTTTAAACATTTTTATAATTAAAATAACTTAAAAATAATTAAAATTAAACACTAGGTTTGTTTAAAAAAAAAATATATTTATTTTTAGAAAGGTAAAAAGAGTAAAAAATCTTAATTTATGAGGAATTTAATTAAAATTAGAAAATTTTATATCAATATAATTTTTAAAATTAAATAATAATTAAAAGTATACACTAGGTTTAGTTTAAAAAAGAGTTTTATTTGGTTTATGTACATTTCGATGTTAAAACAACATCATCAGAACCTTTTTACAAAATTTGTATAATAAAGTTCTGATGTTTGTATGTAACAAGGTTTTGATGATGTTTTAACATCGAAATGTACACACATACGTTACAGACAAATATACATACATACGTTACATACAATTGTACATACATTCGTTACATTCAAATATAACATACAAATGCTACATACGTTACATACAAACATCAGAACCTTATTTCTTACCAAGTTTGTAATAAGGTTCTGATGATGATGTTTTAACATCGAATTGTACATAAACCAAAGAAAACTCCTTTGTAAAACTAAACCTAGTGTTTACTTTTAATTATTATTAAATCATTTTAATTTTAGAAATTATATTGATATAAATTCTTATTTACCAATTTGTAAACTTCTCTAAGATATACTCAAAAGAAGAGATATTTTCTAATTTTAATTAAATTCGTCATAAATTAGGATTTTTTACTCTTTTTATCTTTCTAAAAATAAATATTCCATTTGAAAATGATAAATTGGTGGCATCTTTGCTTTATATATCGTATAATACTCTTTAGAACTAACGAAGACGGAAATTGAAGAGATTTCTGAGTGAATCACGTATTTCTTCGAGTGTTTGTTTATATTCCCGCTTTTGATGAGATCTTAATTGAATATTGAAATTGGTTTCTTTGAACACTTAACTTTCCTCACCTGAATTTCTAGAAAAAATATTTAAAAAAAAAACACTTACGTTGGCTGATTCAAGTGTTGATTTAATTGACCGTTTCGCTAATATTTGGCCCACTGGGCGGATCGGGTGACGGAGGGGCCCAAGGTCGTCGAGAGCCCTTCGGCTCATTTCCCGAGAGGCGCATTACTACAAAAAAAAAAAAAAAAAAAAAAAAAAAGAAAAGAAAATAAACAACGCTTTTTTAAAATTTCAATTTAGAATTTTTATCTTTTTTAATTAACATAAAAATAATATGTTTTACCTATTTTTTTTTTTTTTTTTACCTTCCTAAGTTAAATAATATTTCTAATTCCCTCTAGGAAAGAGAAAAAAATTCAAATTCAACTTATCATACTGTATTCATCTCTTAAAATTATTTTCTGATAACGTTATATTTCAATAAAGAATAGAGATGGTTGTGGTGATGATTGAACAGGATTGCAATGGGCAAAGCAGTCAGCGAAATTAAAAAAGCCGATGTTTCGGGAACGCATCGCTTCCATCTTCAGGACATATAGCCTTCGAATATTTATTAATAATCCATGGGTCATTGAATTCGGGGTCTAACCAGTAAAAACACAATTCTCATCGGGGCCTGGAACATCTTTTTGAAATCTGCGACCAGTAGATTCAAATGGAGCTAGATCTGGTGAATATGGGGGATGTGGAATTAATTAGAATCGTAAATCGTTTAACCATCATTTTATCAACAGATGAATGTCTTCTATGATTTTACAAATCCTAGGAAAGAAGGAAAAAAAAGACAAAAAAAAGGGAAGGAAGAATAAAAATCTTTTTAAGGTTGGAAAAGTATTTTTGTAAATATAGTGTAAGAAAAAAATTATTTGAAATTGGAATGAATTTATTTTAAAAGAATTTTTATAATAAATTTTATTTTTAATTAAATTATCATCTAATTATAGATAAATAAATAACAGTAGGTTAAGTTTCAAAATGTTTTTATTTTTAGTTTATGCGCATTTCGACGTTAATACATCTTCAGAGCTATAACACAAATTGAGTTTTTGCTGTTAATTTCGAAATGAGCTAAAAATAAAAACCTTTTGAAACTTAACCTAGTGTTTTTTTTTTTATTTATCTATAATTAGACGAAAATTTAATTAAAATTAATTTAATGTTATATCATAACTGAATGAAAAAAACGTCACAATAATTTATATTCTGATATTTTTTTGATTCCAACCTCCTATAAAATACCCAAACATTTATCGAATTAAGGATATAAAATCTGAGTATGCAAATAAGTTAAAATCTTGCGTGAATTTTTTTTTTCCTCTTTCGTTAGGTATATATATAATAAAATTTAGTCTAATATTAAATAAAATAAATTTAAATAAAGTAATAAAAACTATATTTAAAATTTTCTGATTAAAACCTTTAAAATGATAATGCATTCTTTATATTCTATCTCATTTTCCCGTCTAAAAGTAAATTGAGTAAAAGAAGAAAATTTAAATAAAATTTTATATAAAATTGATTTATCCCATCTCTTTTTTTTCCCTCTCGTATTTTAAATTTAATTAAATATCCTTTATTTAAAAATTTTTCTCTATTATATAAACATAGAAAACGCTGAATTTTTTTTATTTTTCGTTGTTGTTTTAACCCTGAAACTGAAATTAATCCAACCCCTGTATTCACTTAAGCTTTATTTATTTATCTTATTTTATAAATTTATTTATTTATGTGTTTACGATTTTAGTTGGCCAAATGGATTAAGGAATTAAAAAAAAAAAAAAAACGAAAAAATCCCGCCCTTTTTTTTAATATTTGAATATTATTTTTTGAAATTTTTTTATTATATTTGAAAGGAAATTATATTCGATATTAATTTATAATATAAACAATGGCTTGTCTAAATACAATGTAATATAGAGTCTGTTTTATTTGTATAAATCCTTTCTCTCTCTATTAGATTTTCAAATCTACAAACACCCACGTAGAGTTCATTTAATGAATTTATCTTTACTAAATTTTGTATTATCAAACAAAAATGATAATTAAAAATAAACAATTTAGTTTTTTTTTTTATTAAAGCATTTCAAAATCTTATTTAATAATAAATTTTTGAAATAAGCGAATAAAATAAAAAATCAATTTGTTATATTAATGTTGTTAAATATATTTAAGGTGCGCGTCTCGAAAAGCCGTTAGAACACGATTGACTACCGAGTTACTCGAAGCGGCAAGAGATGGCGTTAGTTTTTCCCATAGGGATTTATTCCATTTCATTTGAAAGATTCCAGCTAATTAATTAAGGGTAGAAAATTAATTATTTTTTAACACAATGATTACTAATTTAATCATCTATAAGATATAGAGCGGATTTTTTAAAAATATCTTTTATTTAATGCGATTAATCTAAAAAAAAAAATTATTTTTTCGAAAATCAAAAAAAGGGCTTCTGTAAGTTGTAGATATTTTAAATAGCTTTAATTTAAAAAAAATATGAGGTCGATAGCTTCAAAATTGTGGCCGCTGAAAACTCCCAAAATTAGCAGTAGTAGCCCCGATATTTTGAGTTTCGCTACTTCATTTTTTAAAACATTTTTCGAGTCCAGTCACAGTTCAAACTAACTACAGATTATGAATAAAAATCGATCCATTAATTTCATACCAAGTTCAAACTCAAAAAATCTAAACACCTACACAGTAAACAAATGAATAACAAGACAATGAAACAACACTAATCGATTAATCAATTATTAAAAAAAATATATAGTATATATATATACTTTGTTAAATTCTATAATTAATCCTCTTATGATGGATTTTATATAGAGAGTACAAAATAATAATAATATAATTAATGCTTCTTTACTTTGTTGATTTAATTTTTTTAATTCAAAAAAAAAAATATATATATATATAGCCTATATTTACAATATTTAAATTGAGAAAACTTAGTATCGACGCCAAAGTTCATATTTCCATTGTACAATAATTTGTTATTATTTGTTTCAAAGTGAAATTATTATTAGTTTCAAACTACAATCATATCAAACTATAATCATAAGCTTTAACGTGAAAATTAACCCCATAGAGAGCACCAGTGACCCATATGAACATACTATTTTACCACCAAAAAAAAAAAAAAAAAAAAATTAATTAGGCTTAAAATATCAACCAAACATAGGAGAAATTAAAAACACTAGGTTATACGTTTCAAATTAAACTTAATAAAAAATTAATTTTTAATAAATAATTGAAACTTATGACCTAGTGTTTTTAATTTATCCAAAATCAATTTTAATTTTTTCCTTATTTTCGTTTTAAAAACGCAACTATCATCAGACCAGAAAGACAAGAAATTTTGTTTTTCTTACTGTTATAACTGGCAACAAATTTAAACAAAAAAAATGTATGTATTTGTAATTGTGTACAAGTTCATTTTTGTTTTTCGTCACCATCTTCAAGATCTATATTTTGTTCACATATTAATATAATCTATTTTATTAATTAACAAATTATTTCGAAATTTTAAATTTGTTGCCAGTTATAACAGTAAGAAAAAAAAATTTTTCTTGACTTTCTGGTCTGATAATAGTCGCGTTGTGTGATCGAAACTGTTAAATTGCAATGCCTAGTAAATTCTGATGAATAAAATTTATTTTTATTAGTTCCTGCAATAATACAAATTAAAAAAAAAAAAATTGTTTTTTGGAAACTTCAAACATATCGCCTATATTTTCATTTTGAAATGATATTTTTTACTATTCAATAAAATTTAACAAATCTGAAAATTTAGCTTTGTTGCTGTAGCCTATATTAATAAACAAAAAAAAATCTGTTGGCGGGATTTATATTGTATCAATCTTTTATTAAATTAAAATTAAATTAAAAAACACTAGGTTAATTGTTTCAAAGGTTTTATTAATTAATAATTAACACTTAATACGTATTTCGACAATTATTTGTCATCATCAGAAGTGATTACATTCTTGATGATGACAAGTAATTGTCGAAATACGTATCAAGTGTTAATTTTTAATGAAACAAATAACCTAGTGTTTAATTTAATTTTAATTTACAAAATGTTTCAACGAGAGCCTACGGTCGAAAGTTTAAATTTCTGTATTAATCGAAAAATCCATCTAATTGTTGGCTATTTTTAATATTTTTAAAGGTTCCAATTTAAGAGAAAAAAAAGAAATATTTATTTAAATAAAAAAAAAAAATTCATTTCTTAAATAGGAAATATGGAATCATAACGGGTGTGGTTAATAAAATAAAGAACAAACATAAAAGGCAGATGTTTTTTTTTTTTAAACCTACAGTATTTGCGGCATTTCGACCATTATCAGAGCGAACGACTTCTCATTATGGTTTTAAAGAAAGAGAGAGGAGTTAACCATTTATTTAAATGATCCTTCTGCTAATAATATATCTCTCTTTTCTCTGCCTGCCTGCCTTTGCCTTCTTGGATCGATTGCGATTTTTTTTTTCTGAGAATTCTGCGTTTTTGATGTACAGATTTTTTTTTTTTGTATACATTACAAAACATTTATTTCGAAAAGAAATTATTATAGATTTAAGTTTCAAGGAAAAAAAAAATGAATGTAAATGGTGTTAAAATCGTGCCGGCTTAAGACAATCAGAGAGCTTACTTTAGACTATGGAGTCCATTTTGTTTAATTAAATTCTCATCTAATTATAGATATAAATTAATTATAATTATATAATATATATAATAATTAAAGAAATAAATTACACTAGGTTAAGTTTCAAAAAAATTTTATTTTTAGCCTATGCACATTCGACGTTAATACATCTTCAGAGCTAAGACACAAACTATTACATTATTTATTAATAACCAAATAATTGCGTATAATATAATATAATAAATAATGTAATAGTTTGTGTTATAGCTCTAAAGATGATGTATTAAAGTCAAAATGCGCATAAGCTAAAAATAAACACATTTTGAAACTTAACCTAGTGTTATTTATTTATCTATAATTAGATGAGAATTTAATTAAATAAGAATGTTTCAACTAGTGAATTCTTTGGGCTATTTTGTATTTGAGATACAAGCCATTCCATTTTTGGCAGATCATCGCTTCATACTCTTGATCATTGAAATTCTATTACTTTCTCTTACCTATATAGTAATATATTAATATATAGAGAGTACAAATAAACTCAAGGTTATATATTTCAAATTAATTTATTTATCAAATAAAATAGCAATGACACTTCCGATGATGACATAAAAGTCGAAACGCGCTTAAAGTTAATTTGATAAATAAATTAATATGAAATATTCAACCTTGAGTTTATTTGTACCGGTCAATTTTGAGTTTTACTATCACTTCATCCCCATTTAGGCATTTTTTCGGGGTGAAAAATTGGAAAATAATGAGTTATTATTATTGTGTTTACTATTATTTACTAAACGCACATTGTTAGGAAATACAACATTAATAAGTAAGAGAAAGTAAAAATGAAATCATTAAAAAATATTTATTTTAATAATGCGATATTTGTGTTTCTGTGAAACATCTCGCGGGCAGCAAAAATTTTCAAAACGGCCCCTGTTTTAGATGCTCTTTAAAATGTATATTCTCATTTTGCTCTCAAAAATGTTTCAAGCACACTTTACACTTGTACTTGAAAATCGTGATAACAAAATATTTTTCTGTTTATTAATTTCATTACTAAACCGCCGGAAAATAATACAAAATCAGGTATATTCTCTAAAAACAGACGTTAAAATTTAAAATCAACAAATGGGTGTTAAAAAGTAATGTAAAAACAATCAGCGTTAAAAAATGCTATTCTATAAACAACACATGTTAACATGTTGCTTTTATTTCAAAGCTATCAAAACCATAACCTTACTTTTTAGGTTAAGGACGCCATTTTTTTTTAAATATGTCGTTAAAATATTAAAGGCACCTCCTAGACATGACATTAATTTTTAACACTATTTACTACATGTTAACGCTTTAGCTTTATAGCTTTTGTTTACAGAATAGCTATTTGAGGCAAGGAAGTCTTAAAATGAATTAATGTTGTTAAAAGTTAACGTTTTTGCTTGGGGAATAGACCTGATGTGATAAGCACAGAACACAATTACCGAAGGTAAAAGAAAGTTGTTGCTGTGTGACCAGTCACGCCAGATTTTTTTATAAGAGAAATAAAAAAAAATTTGGTTGCCTCTCTCTTTTTTTTTTTTACTCAGAAATTAAATTAATTATTTTTCAATTTCAAAGAAACACAAAGGTGGTATTTATTTAAATACTAGCCGAGGTAGTTTATAAAAAAAAGACCCTGATTGCCCAACGTGTTGAGATTAATCCGCCCTTTTGTTGAAGGTGCCGAGGTACAGGAAAAGGGCCATCACTCGTGAGAATGCAAAATATCCGTCTGGGAATAATTATTTTCCTGCGTGTCGTTAAAGATAGCAGCAATAGAATATATATTTTCCGCATTTGTTGTTGTTGTTGTTGTTATTATTGTTGTTGTGGTGCAAGATGGCGATATGAATCAGCACTGAATGGATGGTTGGGGGGAGGGGACGGCGACAACGACAACGACCGAAACTCGAACCCCAAACCCCGGGGAGTAAAAACCCTCCTCGAATATGAATTCGCGACATATGGCTGCCGCCTCTTACTTTCATTGATTCCAATTTGTTTTCCTCTTTAATTTCTCAATTTTATATTCTAATTTAATTACTTCATTAATTATTGTCACTGGATTAACTTTGTGTTTTTTTTTTCTCTCCCTCTTCTCTCTCATTAAAAACAAGAGGCTATGTAACCAGAGCATGACTTTATCAAACATTTTTTTTTTTTTTTAAACAAAGTAATATTTTTAATTTCCATTTTTAATTTTTAACTTTTAAATCTTACTGTAAATTTAATTTAGAAGAGAAAAAAAAAATTTGTTATGCTTAATCCGTAGACTACTAGAATTCCCCCAACCATTAACGTTATCCAACGATATAAGAAACAGCGTTAAACGAGATCAGAGATAAAAAAAAATATATATGTGACATGGAATACAATAGTCCGGTTAATCGGTTTTACCGATTTTTTAGAATCGGATAGAGGCCAAGAAATTTTTTATTGTCAAATTCCAAGCCGGACAATGCAATGTTGTATAAGTGCATTTATTCGTTTTTGTCTATTAATTCAAAGTTTTTAATTATAGACCACATTTTGTATTAATTTTTTATTAAAAATATCAATACTCGAAGTTATTTATATGTAATGAAGTTAGGAACAACATATACGATCATTCCCATGAAGTCAGCAACACATAAGATCATCCCCATGAAATTGGCAACATTTACGATCATCCCCATAGAAGTTAGCAACATATAGGATCATCCCCATGAAGCTAGCAACACATACGATCATCCTCATGAAGTTAGCAACACATACTATCATCCTCATGAAGTTAGTAACACATAGGATTAGCCCCATATACAATCGATGGATTAGACACCATCATCAACAAGTGCTTACATAAAAAGCATGATGTTTCCAATAAGTACTTGAAAAAGACTGCAGAATAACTAGTCGAAACGATTAAGAGTATTTATACCTTCTCTTACCTATATATGTAATATAGAGAGAGAAAGTATTGTGATCATTAAATAAAATATGGTCTATTATTAAAAACTCGGATAATAATTATTCGAGTTTGGTCGCCTGGCAGGTAGGCAATCCAAATGACCAAACTCCGCTTTAGAGCGGATAACTTGTAAATTTAACAATTTCGCATGTCTGATCCACTCTAGTACAAGAAATAAAATCAAATAATTTGTCATTTTCGGTTGCCTAACTTCCAGTAACCAAACACGAATTTCTACAATTAAAAAAACAAAAAGTATTTTTTTTAGCTAAATTACTTAGGTTATTTATTTAATAATTAAATAAATAATTTTAGAAGGGATTCCCTTATAATATTTTCCACAAACAAGTAGGCTGTTGCCAAGGAAATTTTGTAAATAAGTCTTTAGACAACGTTTCTTTGTCTTGTATAAATGTATAAATTTAAAATGATTTATTTTATTCGACACACACAAAAGAAATTTTAACACTTCATTGTTTTTCGTTCCTTGTTTGCTTTTTAATTAAAATTAAGTCTATAAACATTTTTAACGGCATTATATTATTCTCTTCTTTAAAGAAATCCCTGTCTTTCAATTAATTAATATTCACAATAATATTATAATACCCAAATATGACACTATTCTCGTCTAAATGTCTATATATACAAAATTTCGATAAAATATTAAAATATTCATTTTACAGCTTCTTTTAAAATATATTATATATATATTCGATTCTTGAGGCGTGTCGCTTTTTCTGAATTTCTTTCTACTTAATTTCTCTATTTATTTTGGGCCCCGGGTGGGCGGCTCGGCTCTTATCTCTTGCCTCTAATGGAGTCTGTTGACTTATCGAAGAGTCTGGATTCCAACGTGGAAAAGCTCAGGTAATTAAAGAAAAAAATTACTCTTGAAAAAAGATGATCGTGTCTTCTCTTTAGGCTCGTTCCAAGGTTAATTTCTTCGTCTCCCAGAGAGCTTTTAGTCTTAATGTCCATTCGGAGTTATCAGAAAAGCGAAGAATGAAGAGAGCCAATGAACGAACTGAACGCACTTGAGCCCAAAGTCCTAATCATGTCACAATCTCATAATTCCAGTATTATTACATTTTAATGCGAAAATGTCATGAAAGCAGAAAAAAAAGACAAGAGGATATTTAACCAAGGACTATAAAAGACGATCCGTGTCAAAAGAATTTGGTCACGCTTTATTTCGAATAAAAAAATGCACCGGCTTCATGCTTCTTAAAGTCTATTGAAAATAAATAAATAATTCCACATCTCTTTAATTGAATATTATTATGAATATAAATAATAAAAGAAAAAAAGTCGACATTTACTTTCTCAACGGTTAGTAACACATGGGTCATTAGGTCCCAGGATTGATGACGCCAATGTCATGCCGTTTTGTTTTTCCATCTTCAAAAGTGTAAAAGTTTCATGAAATTCGGATATACTGAAGGTCAAGTGAAGCTACATTTGTTTCACCAAGACAATCCACCGATCCACAAGTTGATGAAAACGATGGTGAAATTGAACGCGATAACTTTCACACCCCCCATATTCACCAGATCTGGTTCTATTTGGTTTCGAAGATCTCAAATAAGAAGCTCCAGGGAAAGAGATTTGGTTCCGATGATGAGGTTATAGCTAGTCCGATATGGTAAAAAATAATCAATTATTTCGATTATAGTAAATAATCGATTATTTCGATTAATCGATTATTTCTATTAATAGATTATTTCGATTAATCGATTATTTCTATTAATAGATTATTTCGATTACCCGATTATTTCTATTAATCGATTATTTCGATTAATCGATTATGGTAAATAATTGGTCATTTTTTCAAAATCGATGTAACCAATAAGAAAATAATCGATTAATCGATTATTTTGCACAGCCCTAGTAATAACCTATTTTGGGGCCAAAGAAAAAAAAGGCACCGTAAGTTTAGAAAAGCGTTGTAATGATTGTATCTCTACGGAAGGTGATTTTAAGTATAAATAAAGTCCAATTTCGCCAAAAAAATGTGTTTTACTGGTTAACCCCGCGACTTAATGACCCATGTGTCATATTAGTACCGTGAGCTTCTTTTTAAAACTATTATTGTCAATCTATTGGCCCACAAAATGACATATGAGACCGAAAATAAACAAGCAAATTGTTAGCCAAATTATATTAAGAGAGATAAGTAAGCTCAGTGTAGACATGTCTCGTTTAATGTATCTAAATTGGTGTGTCACTTTTTGAGTGACTGATGAGTTTGATTTGACCATGACAGTCCCGTTCGCATCTGCGATGGACAAAAGAAGATTGAAAGGATTTTGACATGTCTTTAGTCCCTTATTTTTTTTTCTTTTTTCAAAAACTGTTTTGACAATGGAACATATTTAATTGTATTATCTCGTTAGTGGAATTTTACGGAATAAAACGAATTTCTTATACAAAAATAAAATACAATTGTAGAGATGAATAACAAAAATATACAGGTAACACCTATATATCCGTACAACACGGCATCCTAGATTTCACTCTAACGCGGTTTGAAAAATTATATTTTGTCAAGTGGATATTAAAATATTAAGGGGCTACCGGAGCGGAGTGGTTACGCATGTTTTTCCCGATAAGATGGCGTAGTGTGTCTTGAAAGTATGCCCAAAAAATCAAGTAATTCAGAAATTTGCCAAGAGATGTCAGAATGGTAGCTAATAATATTTAATGCATTTGGTTGATTTTCATTGATCTTTTAACAATAAATACTATTATAAATGTTATTATATATTATGTATCTTTTATAAAAGCATAAAAATATATAAATATAGGCTAATACTATATCGTCTGTTAGACTAGCCTGCCATCTATTGCAAGAATGCTGAACTAATTTGACAGTTGGTTTTTAAATAAATCATCTAAGCTTATTTTAAAAATTTCTTAATTAATATGTGATTAATAATAACAATAATTTCATTTTTAAATTTAAAAAAAATTAAAGATTATTGGGACAGATTGTTTTTTTGTATTTGTTTGATAACAAAAAAATTAATTACGATAATTTTTTAATAAGTCATTAAAAAAATTATAGCTCGATGTCCCAATAATCTCTTATGAATTTAATTCATTTAAAAAAAAACCGCATTGAAAAATTCCTTATAATAGTCTAGTTTTTTTTTTTTAAGTACGTTTAGACGTCGCTCCTGGACCCCCTTAAATTCAATCTAATTTTATTGGAAAAATTTTAATAATTAAAATATATACAAAAAAAAAAAAAAATTGTTTGTCAAAATTTCAAGCAAGGTGTTGAGTTACATGCATATATCATTTATACAAAGTTATTTTTGTAATAAACAATATTATTTTTCAAAAAAAAATTTATTTCAATTGGATTGACTACCATTCCATTTGAAAAAAATAGAGACAGGCCCTAAATGGTCTTAAATATATATATATATATATATATATATATATAGCCATATATCCATTTGAGCAAATTATAAAATTTGTTTTCCAAAATTTCTACTTGAGACTATGGAATTTAAATAATATACAGAGGAAGGCGCTATTTTTTATTTATTTGTTTCTGATTTAGAGCTCCTCGTTTCTCTAACTGACAAAAACTTTTCAGTTTTTTTTTTTTTTATTATTATTATTTTTTTTACATTGTTTTAATGTTTATAATACAAACTGGAAAGGAAAGAGGAGAATATTAACTATTGTTTTTAAATATTATCCGTGTCAAAAGGTCTTTTCCACGCCTTTAGGAATTTAATACATATAAAGTTGGGTTAAAATAAAATTATACGCTTCAAGCTTTTAAAAATTCATAATACTCTGAATCCCGCCAAAGGAGACCTATTCCTTTTAATGAATTTTAATATTATTTTAATAGGCGTATATCATAATAAATAATAATATGCAAATGAATGAGACAAAAATTTCACTATTATTTCTTTTTTTTTGTATACTATCCGTCACAAATGAACTTTATTTATCTATCATCTAAATTCCGAGTGAAATGAAATTACACGCTTCATGCTTTTTTAAAAATATTTTTGTAGGCTATATAAAAATTTTTAATTTCAAAAACAAATAAGTTTTTAGTTTTATTTCAATCCGAGCTGATGGAGATAAATTAACTAGCTAATAATAACTCTTTTAGATCGGGGGTCGGCAAGCGGTCTAAATATCTTTAGACAGGCAGCACAGTCAAAAAAAAAAATTGCAAGTCAAGGCTAAGTAGCTACACCAGGGACGACTATTTAACCATGCGATAATTCGTTATTGACCGCAGGTTGCCGACTCCTGGTTGAGTCGCTGCTCAGGCCTATTTTTTCAAGGATATTTAAAAACTTATAATTAGCCTATATATTATTTCATAGACTCTTCTTCTAACTTGACCTTATCCCTATGTGGGGTCGGCAAAATTAATTTATAAAGAAATGAGACCGAGACAAGCCGACCCGTCTCAGGCCCCTTGATATTAAAAAGGGGGAAACAAAGGCTGACATAAAGGAAAGAAAGAAATGACAGCCTTAGCTAGGGTAAATCGTGGTCGCCTGCGTCCATGTACTCACTAGAAAGCCCCTGAGTGGATATTATTTCATAGACCATTAGTATTAGGGTCCGACCGAAACAAGATTTTCAGCCGAAACCGTAACCGAAACCGAATATTCGGTCGGTTCCTAATTAGTATATATATCTCAATAATAAATACTAACAAGATGGAAATTGGAATTATATATATTTATAATTTACAAAAAAAAAGTAAAATAATTAAATTTTACTTATTTTTTAAAAGTATATTTGAATTATATTGTTGTAGTATGACTCATTATTTTTTTCTCTTTGTTACAGGTATACTTCATTCGATTTCAAAAAAATTTTCAACCCCGTACTGTACTGTAAGTAAACTCAAAATTGTTTATGATTATTGTGTTGGGGGGATCAAAAGAGGGCGAAACCAGTGACGTATTAAAGGGAGGGCGGAGGGGACGACCGCCCCCCTCTTCCAGATAAAAAAGTAAAATAAAAAATCTATAGAATTTGTGGTTTTTGTGTAAAGTTATGTAAATAGAGCCAGTTTTGAAAACTAGTCATTTAAAGAAATTAAGATTTTTTTGTATAAAATATTTTTTTACATTTATTTTATACTAACAATTTTAAATCTCAAATTATCTTAACGTAGAATTTGAAGGTATTATTTAAAAAATTTTCATTCCCCAAAGAGGCCTGAAATGACTTAGTGTTTGTTTGCTGGAAGGTAGGCAAACCAACTGGCCAACTTGTGTGCGCGCGCATCCTCTCTGGTCATTTGAGTTGCCTAACTTCCAGTGAATAAACGCTAAAAAAAATAATCTTCAATCTTTTTAATAAATCAGAGCAATTGTTATACTTGCACTTTGCTCTTGTCCTTTATGAATTTATCATTTAGATTATTTTAATAAATTAAACCTCTTTTTTTTTTAACTCGAGAAATGCAACTTCAAATTGTATCTCTCCGGCATTGATTTCAGTCACATAATGGATTCATTTTGTCTGACAAGTAATAATCTGTGCTTCAATTAATTTGCTCAAATATAAACTTAATGGGCTCAGCTAAAGGGAACAACAAAATTACCTTAAACAATAATGCTTCAATTACCGAGCGTTAAAAAATTAAACAATAAAATAAAAATCAATCTGTCTGTTAGGACATCTTTTAGTTCATTTTTCAAACCAATTAAGTTAAATAAAAATAAATTTTCAATTGATATGAAATACTTAAATTTTAAATCTCCTTCTTCTTCTGTCCTCGCCTTATTCCCCCGATGCGGGGTCGGCGGACTTTACTTTTTCCCTCCAACCCTTTCCCATTTTTGCGACCGAGAAGGATAGAACAGGCCGGCCTGTCGCACGGTCTGACGCCTGTTGAAAAGACAGATATACAAATAACAAGATTGCCTGGCCCAGCTTGGGCAGCTCGTGGTCGGCTCGTGGCAGCGATGTGGGCCCCTGAGCGAAAATACTTAAATTTTAAATAAAAATGTTTATTTATACAATATATACGTAAAAACTTTTTCAATTTCATATCTAAAATCAAATTATTAAACCATAAAAAAAAAAAATTTATGAATTTAATAATTTATATATTTTTTTTTTCTCACACATTGACTTTATATAAAAAATTCAATAAATTAATCTAAGAGAAAACTTTTGTGATTTAATAAAAATTTCCTCGAGGCTACGAAAACATTTTTTTTTTTTTTTTAATTTTAATTGGCCTTTAGACCAATGTCTAATTCGGCATGTTCAATGCAAAGAGGAAAGGATGCAAATGGACGATCAAAAAAAAAAAAATACATATAAATATATATGTAAACATAAAATGATAATCATAAAAAAAATAGATCAAAATGAATGACTAGCGTCAAAACAAATAAATAATTTCCGCTTTTTAAGATTTATAATAACAAAATGAAAAATCTTTTATTGCAGTGTCTTAGCCAGTTGCATATGAACTGTATACGATCAAAACCGTTTTATAAAGACTTTATTTAATAAATGACATAGTTTATTCATGAACTCACAGAGAACACACATTAAAATGATCGCAATACTTTCTCTCTATATATATTTCATATATAGGGTACGAGAAAGTAAAAATAATAATTTTTGAATTTTTTTTTCTAAAAAAATAATCAACCCCCTCACCCCCACCCCTTCTCTCTTTCTCCAAAAGAATCAAATCCTGGCCTGAACATAGAGAAACTCTATTTATGGACCATTTACATTAAAAAAAAAAAACTTTTGGGTTCACGAGTAAGTTTCCTCATTTATTAAGTATAATCATTTCAACTTCCCCATCTTCTAAACATTTATAAAGTAATGAAAATACTATTTTTTTCTAGTAATTTCCAAATAATTAAAAATAAAAAACCATACCCGAATTAAAAATTTAAATTTGATTCATTTATAATTAAGAAAAATCATCTAATTAAACCATTTGGATAAAATCATCATATTAACCCTCATCTCTTATTAAGCTTTCTTTTAATGAATCTCATAATTGAGTAAATTCTCTTTAATACTAAAAACACTTAGCAAATTAAGGCTGTTTCTGTTTTTCTAAAAGAAAAAGACGAGACATGAATGTTTAATGGTAAATGTAGGAAAAAAAGAAACTTCATCTACGACCCAGCATTTAATTTTTAAACTAAAATAATTTCAATAGTTAAAAGTAAAGACTAGGTTTAGTTTAAAAAAATGAGTTTTATTTGGTTTATGTACATTTCTATGTTAAAACATCATCAGAACCTTATAAAAAACTGTATGTATTGATAATAAGGTTAGTATGATGATGTTTTAACATCTAAACCTTATTACAGGTTCAGATTATGATGTTTTAACATAGAAACATTATTACAAACTGTAATACGGTTCTGATGATGATGTTTTAACATCGAAACCTTATTACAAACTGTAATACGGTTCTGCTGATGATGTTTTAACATCGAAACCTTATTACAAACTGTAATACGGTTCTGATGATGATGTTTTTACATAAACCAAATAAAACTCCACCTTTTTTAAACTAAAGTAGTGTTTACTTTTAACTATTGAAATTATTTTAATTTAAAAATGTTTAAACTAGTGCCTACGGTGAATTCTTTAGATTATATATATAATTTTTATTTTTAATTTGTTCAATATATTTATTTTTTTTTTTTTATTCAAACCCTTGATTAACCGACCTCTATGGGACCGGACATTAGGCCGGAAAAACGAATGGCTGGTTAATTTTTTTTTTTACAATTGCTCTATTTTTACCTTACCAAATACATTTCTTAATTATACATATGTATTTAAAAAGCCTGATAATCATTTACTAAAATTAAGATTCTTGTTATTAGAGTATAAATGTTCTTTTGGTTTTATGCATTAGATTAATGAAAAACCATTTCATTAAAAGTTAATGAATGTGTTCTCTAAAAAGAGATTAAATCTGAACAAAAAAAAAAAATTTGAATTGAGAAGGCTCTTTAAAATGAATCAAAGAATTAAATTTAAAAATCTTTTATAAGTTCCTCCATTTAATTACTCTGGTTTCAAAACTATTCGGTCTTCTTGGATCACAATACTTCTTTTTTTTTTCAATAGTGTCACATTTTTTTCTTTCTTGAAATTATTTTAGGAGTATCTTGGCTCTGGCTCTCTGTTCTGATTGTATCTCAGTGTAGACCCCGCCCTGTAGCCATCAAACAACGGATATCATCATTTTGGTTTTCTTCTCTTAGTTCTTTCTCGATAACAGAAAAATCCTTCAAAGTTTTTATCTTCTTGAATGTTGAGAAAAGTTATCTATTTAAATGATGAATCAATCTGGATGTGGTGGTTACTTGAAAATACTTATCTATTTCAAAAGATGCTTACTTGATGACAGAGCTTGATAATATTACGCAGATGTGGCTCTAATATCCATGAATCACTGGAAAATATAAACGATTTGTCGTCGAAAATGCAATTTATCTTTATTAATTTGGAACAAAATAACTAATTTTTTTACTTACTCATTTTTTTAAAATCCATATCGGTTTTTCACTGGCAAACTCAACTGGAATGGGGCACTTAAAAGCCGCCAGAAAACATTTATTATATAAATTTTTAGTCTGGTAATCAATTATTCCTAATTGACTAGGAAAAGAAGTACTTTCTCTTACCTATATATGTAATACATGGAGAGAAAGTATTGCGATCATGTCAAAAATTCGATGTCGAGATTTTGATGGATATACATGTTTTGAGGTCCCCTGAAAAAAGTGGGTCTAACAAATTGGTCTATGTGTAATGATTTTAAGCATGAAGGAATTGAGGTACGGGATTGAAAATTTATATTTAAGTTAGGTACAGTGAGGGTCAATATTAAGTCCCACCCATGCGTTTTCTACGTGTGATTATTTCATTGTTTTTAAAAAAATACTATATATTTTTTAATGGAAACTTTAATGGTTCAAACCTAGATAATATCCAATAAAGATTTTCATTTTCTTTTATAAAAACAATGAAATAATCACAAGTAGAAAACGCATGGATGGGACTTAATATTGTCCTTACTGTACACTCCTGGACACTTAAAATAAGCTTTTGAACAAAATCGGCTAAAAAGTCCTAGTACTTTACTGAAGTATTTTTTCGGTTTTATCGAATTTCTCAAAGTCGGCTCTAACGATTTTGATTAAAATTCAAAAATCAATTATTTTTTACATGCATTATAGTGGAGAATTGGAGATATCAGCCAAATTGGATCTCCAATTCTCCACTATATTCACATCACAGCCAAAACCTCAAAAGCAACTATTTTTTACATGCTCTTTAAAAAATATATCAGTAAATTTTTTTTGAAAGTTGTTTGAAGTACACTTTACAGATGTACTTTTTCAGTTTTTTTCGATTTTCTCAAAATTGGCTTTAACGATTTTGATTAAAATTCATAAATCAATTATTTTTTAGATTCTCTTTAAAATGTATATTCTCATTTTGCCTTGAAAATTTTTTTAAGCACACTTTACTGATGTATTTCAAATTTTTTTACTTATGAAATGCAAGTGGTCAAGTTAACTACCCACACAGCACGGAATATTGCAATCTTGCTCAATGTTGACAATATTGCGGCAACATTGATGCAATATTGCAGCTCAAACAGCAATATTGCTAGTTTGGAATATTGCCGCTGCAATGTTGCCAAGATTCGCAATGTTTCTGCAACATTGCTGCAATATTTTGTGCTGTGTGGGTAAGGTGCTATGGGAAACTAAATATATCTCTACACAAAAAATTTGGTGTGACAAGCACAGTACAAACTTTTTCTTGCGGTAAGAGGTAGGGTAAGAGAAAGTTATGTGCTGTGCGACAATCACACCAGATTTTTTTTTATAAATATCATCAAACTATTTAATATGCAGAATATTATCGTAGATACACATAAATAAACTCACCAATTCGAATAAAACATGCTGTGTTGATGATCACTTTTCTTCTAAATAAAACAAATGTCATAAATTTTTAATTATAGGAAGGGTATTTGTTTATTTTTCTACTTCTTGATTAGTGGCTCCCCTAGCGGGCTTTCTAATGACTATTCGGGAGCAAGGCCCGGCAGCTGAGTTGAACCTGTCATTCAAAGAATACACATCTCAGTTTCTATCAAAATTATATAATTATACTAAATAAATCATTTTTTGTAACGAAAATAATTTTAAAATATTTAATTTTAATTTAATTTATATCAATTTTTTTATATAAAATATTTGTCATTTTTCACATAAAATGAACGCACCCAACAACATTTTATACTCTTTGAGTGAAGCTTTCCTTTCTCTGGCATTCATTTAAGTTTTAATTCTAAAAGTGAATTTGTGTGTGTGTCAATGTGATAAATTTTCGTCGATTCCGGTATTACAAAGGCTGTTTTATTATAAATGGTGAGCTTATTTTCTTTTTATAATTAATACACTTGTATAAAATAAATATCTTTATTTGATTAGAAATATAAAACACGTATTAATCATAAATGACTTCACTCTTCATATTATTTTATTTTATTATATTTGTAGAGATTTTCATATAAATTTTTTGTATTAAAACATATTTTAATTTAAATATGATATTTATTTTATAATTTTTTTTTATGATTTGCTTTGGATACTTTTTTTATATAAAATCATTTATTACCTATGACGTAATAAACGATTTTAAATTGACGAGTTCTAATAATAACCCTATAAAACCATTGTCGTTTATACAACAATTAGACACAACAATTCAAACAATTAGACACAACAATTCACTCTCTCTCTCTTTCTCTTTCTCTTCTTTAAAACATATCTATTTTATTTACTATTATTAATAAAATAAATTTCCGAGAATTAAACATTTTTATATAAAATGAGAAATGATCTGATCAGGGCGATAGGCTTCTCGTCCCAGCCTAAAGCGATGGTAGTTACGGACGGGTAGTAATAATTGTTTGGGACGGAACAGGCCAGGGGTACAAAATTCCTTAATTTTTTTTTTATCCCTACTCCATTACGCTATAAATATGAAATGTTTCTCAAAAAATTCGTTTGAAAAAATAAATGATCAAAATTTATTACAGTCTTAGGACAAAATAATATGAACACCGGACATATAGAAAATATTTTATTAGGAGAATTTTTAATTATAGACCACATTTTTGTATTAAATATTTATTAAAAATATATAAATACTGTACAACGTTTCAACTGCTTATTCTATTTATTATTATTTAATACAAAAATGTGGTCTATAATTAAAAATTCTCCTAATAATAATATTTCAAACCACAAAAGCTTTAATAAACACATTTGTAGAAAATATTTATTTATTAAAAATGTGTTGCGCCACCATTTGCTTGGAGAAATTTTACAAATTATTTGGGGGTACTCTAGGATGTATAATCTAAGTTTTCGACCTCGAGGACCCTGAGCTAACTTGGAGAGGGGGAGGGAGGTGCAAAATCCACAAAATTTTTTGACTTTAATTTTCAGTTTTTCGCTTATAACTAAGTAAATTTTGGATAGTATAGTACAATACAAAGTTGTAGAGCATTAAATTTGCTAAAATTTGGTTGATCAAACGAATTTGTAGACTTAATATTAACCGAGATACAGCCGATCAAAGTTTATATTTGTTTAGCATTTCGAGAAACTTTGTCTAACTTTGATCAGCCGTATCTCGGTTAATATTGAGTCTACAAATTCGTTTTATCAACCAAATTATACCAAATTTAATGATCTACAACTTTGTATTGTTTTATGGTGCCCAAAATATATAAAAAAAACTGCAGAGTCCTAAAATTTTGAGGTTGTTGCACCCCCTCCTCTCCCGATCTAAGTTAGTACAGGGTCCTCGAAACTTCCTAGAGTACCTCCAAATAACCTGTAAAAATTTCTACAATCAAATGGTGACTCAAAACATTATTAATAAATAAATATTGTCTATATGACCTGTGTTCATATTATTTTGTCTATCCCCTGTATGTCCCGATTAAATAATTTACCTGGGGAGAAAGAATAAAATTCACTGGGATTTCTAAATATCTTAAAAAGGATTCTTTGGAACACAAAGAAGAAATATTCTCATTATAGATTTAATTTTATCAATAATTTATGTTCTATTAGGCATTGGAAGAATGTAAATTATATAAATATATAGTCCCCTGTATATTGGAGTGGTGTAGCCATAGGGCTAATCCCTCGCCAAATCCTTTAGCAAACAAAACAAAAAAAATATTCTTCTTGAGATGTAGCTGTATGATGGAAAGGAAAAAAAAAAGAAAAATAAAAGAGAAGGTTTTTCAAAAGAAAAAAAAAAAAGTCCACTTGGCCTTTATTTAATAACAACGTAGACGTTTCGGTCACGTCTTTCGAACTTTCTTAAAGATATTGTTGTTTTAAAGGGATACATCCTGTTTAATAAACAACCCTTTTAGTGTTGATTTGTTTATATTGAATATATTCGCATACACTTCGTCTGTTATTTCCAAAATCCTTTCTTACCTAGCTTATTTTTCTTTAACACCGCAAGACAAAAAAATTCTTTTTTTCAATGCAAATTCCATTTAATATCTTTTAAAAATTTTTTTTATTTACTTACTGATTTATTTAAAAAACAATTGTTATACAAATTTTTGACTAGGAAAAAGAACTTTCTCTTACCTATATATGTAATATTTAGAGAGAAAGTATTGCGAAAATGTCGATGTCGAGATTTTGATAGGATATAAATGTTTTGAGGTTCCTTGAGTCCAAAAAAGTGGGTCCCGCAAGTAGTAGTTTGTCTATTTTCTAGAATAAAGGTTATATATTCAAAAAAAGGGGTATGACGCTAAAATAAATACAAATTTAGGCTATATATATATATATATATATATTTACAAAGGGCGAAAAGTTATGTTAACCCCGTGTTTCCGACTTTTGACAAGAGGGAATTTTTAATTTATTATACTTACCAGCATCTGTTAACTACTTGGAATTATTTTTATGTAACATTTAGTATCTCATTATCATTCATAATCACTTGTGTTTTTTATGATCATTTTTCACACAAACATTATTGTTATAATTAATATAAAAGTAATAGGATTGTTTTAGACGATTTTGTATCATAATAAATAATAGGTATAAATCACGGTTGTATGTGAATAATTGCCAAGTGCGTATACCAATACCAGAGTACATTTTATTGATTTCCAACACGATTATGGATATAAATCAAACGGCGGACACTTACATCCCCCTGCGGGCCGCCAGTGAATAAATGGAGTAAGTGTCAGCCAGGACTTAAGGCTCCATCCCAAATGCCGGCCCCCAATCGCTAGAAAAAGATCAAATATTTTTTTTTATTGCCTTTTTATGGATTTTTCCATTCAATTAAACACAACTGAATTCACTTTAAATCTTTACAAAAGCGAACAAAAAAAAAAAAAAAAACTGTATGACATCTTACTTATATTTGTTTTTATTTATCAATTTTTTTTTTAGAGCCTTTTTTTACCAATAGTTAATTTTATTTTATTGAATCATATTTTAGACTCTTAAAGGTGTATTTTAACCTAAAAAGATTTTGAAAAAGCTCTGTTTAAGGGCCAGTTTCATTATTTCAGGAAAAGTAACATATTTAACCAAGTGCGTAATAGTAAACAAAAAGTTCTTTATAAAAAATTTTGTCCGGAAATTTTATATGTAAAATCAATGGTGAAAAAATATTTATTTAAATAAATTTCCATCTTATTGTAGATAAATAACACTAGATTAAGTTTATAAAGGTTTTATTTTTAACTTATGCGCATTTCGACCTTAATACATTATCTTCAGAGCTATGTGTTAAGGTCGAAATGCGCATAAGTTAAAAATAAAACCTTTTAAAACTTAACCTAGTGTTATTTTTAATTATAATTAGATAAAAATTTAATTAATTTTAAGAATGTTTCAACTAGTGCCAATGGTGAATTCTTAAATATTTTATTGTTTGCAGATGGCCGTAAGGAAAATCAAATATTAATTATAAGGACTGTCGGACAAAAATAAATACTTTTGCGTATTATCCGTTTATTTGTAAATATTTCGATTCCAGTGATATAGAATCATCTTCAGTACAATCAACAGATGTTTTGCAAAATCGTTACTTTCTTCTATGAATTCAATTTTTATAATCCATTCATGGAATGCTCAGCTATTTTGTTATATTGGATGGGAGAAAGTAACGATTTGCAAAACATCTGTTGATTGTACTGAAGATGATTCCATATCACTGGGATCGAAATATTGATATTTACAAATAAACAGATAATACGCAGAAGTATTTATTTTTGGCCGACGGTCCTTATAATTAATATTTAAAATATTTTATTGTTTTAATAGATTTATTATGAACTGCGACTGTCAGCAAACAATTTCGATGGAGAAGTCCCAAAATATTCAGTTCTAAAATTAAACTAAAATATTGATACAAATATTGTATAATTTATTTAGGAAAAGAGCATATTTCCCACTTGACCATGTGTGATTAAACTAGCCCTTAATCGAGAAATTAGTAGTAAAATAGAAAATAGAGAAGTATAGAATATAGAAATAGAGTAGTATACATTAATGATGGCTTATAGTAGTTGCACAATTTCGTCCCTTTTTTTTGTTTTTAACTTTTACCTATAAAAAATCCGATAGTGAGATTTTAATTGAAATACAAGTTTTGAGACCAAAAAGTAGGTCCCGCAAAATGGTATGTGTGTCTGTCTATGAACAAATGTATGAAGGAAATGAGCAAGGAAGTTGAAATTTTATATTTAGGTTAGCTACCCCCCTGAGGCAAGAAAATAAGCCTTTAAATAAAATCGGCAAAAAAGTACTAGTACTTAACTCATGTACTTTTTGAATTATTTTTGATTTTCTCAAAATTCATTCTATCGATTTTGATTAAAATGCATAAATCAATTATTTTTTAGATAATCTTTGAAATGTATATTCTTATTTTGACCTCTAAATTGTTTGAAGCTCTCTTTACTCTTTGTATTTCATATAGGAGAAATGGTTGCCATATACAGAAAATAGAAATATTTTCTGTTTATAAATTTTACATCTTGAATTCTAATGTACCTTCGGGAACTAAATATATGTCGACACAAAAATCTGGTGTGACATTAAGAGAACACTTTCACTTTCATTTACCGAAGTTCGATCAATCACACCAGATTTTTTTATTTATTAAATAAATAAAATTTCTTCTAAATTTTATTCTTCTGATATTGATAATTTCGTTTCCGTTGCTTAACCTCTCCTTCTATAAATGATATTAATTAATTTTATTAATATATATCTGTCAGGAAATTTTTTTTAATGGTTTTATATTAATTTTTTTCATAGCAAACTTTTTAATTATACATTTTTATTTTTATATCTCTATAAATCACATTGACTTTTTTTTTATTATTATACCTGTCAATCAAAAAAGAACAAAAAATAAATAATTTTTTTTTTAGATACCTATATATATGTTTATAACAAAATTCAACTTTTACTTTTTTATTATATATATATATATATATATATATATATATAACTTTTAAACAAAACATTTTTTTATTAATTAATTCCCTCAAAGTTCTTTTAAAGTTAATAATTTTTTTTTAAACAAAATTTAGCAACTTCGATATTAAAAATTTTTTATTAATATTCTACTCTAATTTGTGTTTGGTTCCATTAAATAATTGCCTTCTGTCTTTTAATCAGATCTATTCTCTAAAAACAGACGCTAAAATATGACATCATAAATTGGTTGTTAAAAAGTAAAGTAATAACACCAGCGTTAAAAAATACTATTCTCTAAACCAGTGGTTTCCAACCTTTTTTGCTGTGCGGCCCACTTTTTCCGTAAAAAAAACGCTGAGGCCCAGTATATGTATATAACCTATATATACTGTATATAATTTTTATCATTTCTTAGACATCCACGGCCCAGTTCCAATCATCCCGCGGCCCACGGGTTGGGAACCACTGCTCTAAACCAAGTTTTAACAGTACTTTTTAGCACCAGGTGTTAACGATCCATATGAAGATAGCTATGTTTTCTGCTTGTTCGCGCTGTACCCCTATAACCTCCTGCGCATTTGCATTACTAACTTGATTTGTTATTCTCAATCTAGTAGACATATCTAACATACTAGCGTTAAAAAATGCTATTCTCTAAACAAAGTTTTTAAAAGCTACAAGTTTTGAGAACAAGTTGCTTTTATTTCAAAGGTATCAAAATCATAACCTTACTTTTTAGGTTAAAGACGCCATTTTGTTGCATTAAATAAGGCGTTAAAATATTAAAGACGCCCCCTGATAATTTTATTAATTTTTAACACTAATGACTAAATGTTATTCCTTGGGCGTTAAAGTTTTTGCTTACATAATTGTAAGTTCCGCGATGACCTAGCTGGAGCTCGGTGGTTTTTTTCTTTAAAATGTTTAGAATACATCAGTAAAGTACTAGTACTTGAAGTATCCCAAAGACAAAGCCTAGCATAATTTCATATTGTTAAAATTTGAAATAAATCAGACTTAATTTTTGAAAAAATAAAAAAGTACATCAGTAAAGTACTAGTACGTACGCCTGGTTTCCTAAAGAAGGGATCAATTGTAGTTTGTTTTCTATACCACAAATAATAAATATTTAAAGTTTGAAAGAAATCGTCAAAGGATATGTTGAGAAAATTGAAAAAAATCTAAAAAAAAGTACATCAGTAAAGTACTAGTACTCGAGGTTTCTCTAACTTAATTTGTTTTCTATATCACGAATAGTAAATATTTAAAATTTGAAAGAAATCGGTAAAGGGAATTCCGAGAAAAATGGAAAAAAACTAAAAAAGTACATCAGTAAAGTACTAGTACCCGAATTTTCCCAAAGATGAGACCTAGGGCATTTTCATATTGGTGCTAGAAATAGTAGATATTTAAAATTAAAAAAAAATCGTTAGAGCCGTTTTCGAGAACTGATGTGCTTACAAACGTACAGTGAGGGACAATATTAAGTCCCACCCATGTGTTTTCTACTTGGGATTATTTCATTGATTTTATAATAGAAAATGAAAATCTTTATTGGCAATTTTCTAGGTTTGAACCATGAAAGTTGCCATTAAAAAATATATCATTTTTTTAAAAACAATGAAATAATCACAAGTAGAAAACACATGGGTGGGACTTAATATTGTCCCTCACTGTACATTGCTCGTTTAATAGTACGATTAGTAGTCGTATAATAGTCGTATTAGATTTGAAGCAAGGAGGTGTTAAAATGAATTAACGCTGATTTCAGATGTTAAAACATTTTTACTTAGGGAATAGACCTGACTATGTGTTTAGAAGAAAATGTAAACGATTGAACAAACTAAACCAAACCAGATTTAAATAAATCCATCGTTGTTTATTTTCTCTTTAATTAAAAACACGAAATTAGTGTCGGTTTCAGTTTTGTTAAAAAAAAAAGACGTAAATGTAGAATAAGAGTCAATAAAGTTGTTTTTCTCCCTTAATTTTTCAGTATTGACTCTCTCTTTTGTTTCAATATTCGCCTAAAATGTTCTTCTTTAACTTGTTGGATTTCGTCAAAACTCAAATGACTCGTTATTAAAAATTTTATTTAATTTTTTTTTAATAACCCTCAACTTCATTAATTTTTCTATTGATCCATAAAGAAGGCGTAATATATCCATTTTTTTTGTCTTATGGATTCATTAATAAATACTATATACTCTCTTGAAATGAAGAAATGATTCCTCTTATTTAATCATTAAAAAAATTAATAATAAAATCAAAAAGGGGAAAAAAAGAGGTCGATATTATTTTTTTATTATTCTTCTATCATACGTACTTTGTTATTTATTCCATTTCATATGAAACACCGTTTCAAAAAATAATAATAATAAAATATTCAACAAATTGGTTCACTTTAGACGCTCATGATATGAATGTTTAATAATTGTAATAATTTCATCGTTTCGACGATCCTTCATCAGAACCTTTTGAGAATTTATACAAAGGCATATTAATGAATACGAAAATATGAATGTAAATCATTTTATTTACTTCTTTCATCCCAAAAAAATTCATGTCGAAATTTTGAGATGTAAGAGTTAAATAAAACACAAATAACTTTGTTTACGTTCATATTTTAATATATTCATTAATATCCCTTTGTAAAAATTTTCAAAAGGTTCTGATGATTTGTCAAGCTAAAAAAATAAAATCTCTGTTAATAAATTATTGATTTTTTGTTGATTCCACTTTACGAATCAGTACTGAGTAAAGAAGCAACAAAATATCAGGAATGAAAGAAGAAAACGCAGCCAGTCTTTAAAAAATATATTTTTAACAGCTGACGTTTCGGCGTTGGTTAAAGCCACCTTCGGAGCTAAAATCAACGAAACATTTTTCTTTTATAAATATAGTTTTACAATCATTATTACAGAATGAAAATCATACCTGTTATCATTATATACATATATTTTGAATGGTATTTAGTATTGTCTTTTGATATAACATTAGAAAAAAAAATTGTAAAACCAAAGCCGAAACGTCAGCTGTTAAAAATATATTTTTTAAAGACTGGCTGCGTTTTCTTCTAAATTTCATCCCTGTTACAAATTCTACCAGCCATAAAATTCCTTTATATAAACAACAAAATACTAAATAAAACTATTTTTGTAAACTTAAGACATTGCTTTGATTTTTTAATGTTATATTATGATGACTTTTTTTTGACCTTTCCACTTCATAATTTATAGATCAGAGCTTCATAAAGTGGTGGGAGGAGTTAAACGCTTAGACCCACCAATAATAAAATTAACCTGGTATATAAGTATATAAAACCAAAATTATTTTTACTTTGTCTTACCTATGTATGGTGAGAAAGTATTGCGATCATGTCAAAATTATTTGATGTCGATATTTTGATTGAATTACATGATTTGAGGTCCCCTATTGGACGTCTGTGAACAAAATATCTCAAGAACGAAAAGAACTAGGAGGTTGAAATTTTAAATTTATGTTAGGTACCCTCGCGACAGTTAAAATAAACTTTTGAACAAAATCGTTCAAAAATTACTAGTACTTTACTGTAGTACTTTTTCAGTTTTTATTCAAATTTCTCACAATTTTAACTAAATTAAAATTCATAAATCACTATTTTTTAGATGCTCTTTAAAAAGTATATTAGTAAAAATTTTTAAGTACTCTACTGATGTAGTATTTCAGATTTTTCAATTCTTTTCCTTCCAAAGATCCATTGTTAAATCACTATGGGGATTTGCATGTTAATTTAGATTCAAAATGGGGTCCCCTTTGGAACTTTTTACACATTTAAAAATTTTTTTTTTCCAATTATGAAATTTTGTATTTATTTAGGATTCTCTATTGTGTATAAAATAAGCAAATACGAGATTAAAATTTTGAAAAATAACCATAGTTTATTTCAAGCAGTCAACATTTAAAAAAATCTGTTGTGACTAGTCGCACAGCACACAACTTTCTCTTACCTTTCCTAAGAAATAAATATAAATTTTTTACTTCTCCGTGGGGTGCCTAACTTAAATATAAAATTTCAACCTTTTAGCTCTTTTCGTTCTTGAGATATTTTGTTCACAGACACACACACACACAGACAGATTTCCGAAACGTCAAACCATAAACTTGACCTGCTTAACTCTTCTTGTTTACTTAACTATTTATATTCAACAATTTACCTTATTTTATATTATAAAAAATTGATTCTATTATTTTACAAAGTAGCCGGGACACGTGTCTTTTTATTATCGAACACGATATAAAATTTGTTCAATTTGAAATTTAATAAATATCGAAATAAATGTGATATTGCGAGTATAATAAAAACAATACAGGTTGATCTTTTTATTTTTCTAAATGACGTCATTTCACGACTGTATCGATTCGCTTATCTATAATTGCTCTCTATTTGGGAAGAAAGGATTCATGATGGCGTCTTTGGAAAAAGCCATCGGTGTCCCCTGGCAATAATTTAGTCCAGAATGTCGTACGTGAGAGGGAGAGAGAAAAATCTATAAAAATTGAGCAAATAAAAATCCCATTCATGTAGCATCTCGACAAATAATCTAACTAAATCCAATAAAGCATATATGCTTAAAATGCAAGACGATATGGGAAAAAATTTCTAATCATGAAAAAAAAGTTCAAAAGATCTTTTTTTTATTTTATTTGATATTTCCCTCCACGTTTCTATAACAATCTATAATAATAGGCTTGTATTTATTGGATATAAAATTTTATTTTTATTTTTCACTTATGTAGCACAGAATTTAGCTTTTTTACGTTTCAGATCTTATTCACCTAATTTTCGATTTGAGTTTCTTTTAATGAGCATTCGTTATGCTTCTCATTCACTCTTTAACATGAAAAAATTTTTTCCTTAAAAGGAATATAAATATATTTTTATTATCATTTAGAATCCGGATTTTTTTTTTAAGTATATTCTAATTATTATTAATCACAATCACTTTTAATTGCGCTTCCTGTTTTTTCGCATCCCCTAAAACCCATTAAAAAAAAGAGGAAATTAATATTTTAGAACGATGTCAATTTTCCCCTAAAATATCAAATTTAAAATTCTCAAGATCCTTTCTTTTTTCCCTCTTTATATGAGAATATTTTAATAATTTTATTAAACTAATCAAGTATTGAATTTCCATTGAGCCATATGTCAATTTTATTAAAAGAATTTGGAAATTTAACACTCCCTTCTCGTTAACGTTTAAGAGTGTCGTAACTCAATAGGGTTAGAAAGAATCCCTAAAGGAGTTCACGTCTCGGTCCAGAAATGCCATAATATTTTGTCCATTTTGTTTTTTTTTTTATAAAAATAACATATTTATTGAAATTTGACTCGCTGTATAAATGACCAATAAAAGCAAGCTCATATACCCTCCATTATCATCATCATCATCATTTAGCAAATCATTCATTCAACACTTGAATGATTTTTAGGACAAATCAAACCATATTGTTTGGCATATGACAAATTTCCTAAATTGAATAAGAAATAAAAAAAAAATTATTGTTATAAAAAAATAATTTCCACATACTTTATTTCCGGAGAAATTTCAAAATAAATGTTTCTACACTCTTAATTTATAATTATTACACAAATTCAAATTAAAAATACAAGCAGGTCTCTAAAAACAGACGTTAAAATTTAACATCATAAATTGGGTGTTTAAAAAGTAAAGTAATAACACCAGCGTTAAAAATACTATTCCCTAAACCAAGTTTTAACAGTGACGTTAACTTTTTAGCACCAGGTGTTAACGATCCATATGAAGATAGCTGTTTTCTGCTAGGCCTATCTGACACACCAGCGTTAAAAAATGCTATTCTCTAAACAAAGTTTTAACGGCGACGTTAACAAGTTGCTTTTATCTCAAAACTGTCAAAATAACCTTACTTTTTAGATTAAAGACGCCATTTTTATGCATTAAATAAGGCGTTAAAATATTAAAGACACTCGTTGACATGACATTAATTTTTAACACTATTGACTAAATGTTACCGTTTTGGCGTAATTTTAAAGAAATTTTATTAAAAATTTGAAAACTTATTTCATCCACGAGTGCCGAGAAAACAACATTTGCCCTTGAAGATTAAATTTATAGAATAAATTAAACAAATTTTATTAATTTCAAAAAAATGTACATTATTAGTTTCATTTATCTGTAAGGTACATTGTTAATATAGACTACTTGTATCTACAAAATATTTAAGTGTGTATGAATGAAAAAAAAAAAAAATCCAATTTGTTTCTTCCTTTTCTATAAACATTTTGTAACCAATTTGTCGCGAGGGTTTATTATAAATATTTTTCATTCATGAATATTTGATAGCGTTCCTTTTCATATTTTTTTTTTTTATAAATAAATAATAAACAACAAGTGTTAAACTATGTTATAATTTCAAGTAAACAGAAATTTTCATTCTAACAATTATGGTATGTGGCGAAAACCTAACTAGTTAATTAAAATGTCTCGCTAACCCTAAAAGGTTGGGAAACTCTGTAGATTAAGACAAACATCATAAACGTAAAGTTAAAAGCTTTTCGAAAAGATAAGTTGTAAGAATTAACACGCCTTTTTCAAATTTTAATTTCTTTCACAAGAAGCTCTGAATATCTTTACTTGCAAATTTAATCATATTTACTTAACCTTTTAGAGTCACAGACGATTGAAGAAAATTTTTTTATTTACTCATTTAAAAAACAATAAAAAAGTCGAACTTTTTATTTTTTTTCAATTCTTTGTTTTGTATAATACGGACTACTATTTCATTACTATCATAATATACATTAATGAAAAACTAAATTAAAAAAAAATAATGGTTTTATTTATTAATAAATTGAACAAGAAGGAGAAAAATAATTTCATTTTTTTTTTTTAATTTATAAATATTTATGACAAAAAAGCATGTGGCGCTCAGTGATGACTTAAGGAATTGTCTATTCTTAGACCCTCGGAGCGCCCAACGCTTTTAGCTTATTCAAAAACTTTAACAAAAATTTCTCTTTCTAGCTCTATTTAAATAAAGGCATTTTTTTATTTTTTTTTTTTATTTTGTACGAGTATTATATTTTTATTTTAAAATTTTTAGTCTTTTTTTTAATAAAAGGGGATAAATGGCCCATAAATATAAAGTTTCAGATCTATAGCCCATCGGGAGGTTCTTTGAAAATTGACAAATTCACGTATAAAGCACCACATTAGTTTTGTTCTAATTTTTAATTTAAATCTTTCTGTATTTATCTTTAATTCTATCTAATGTAGGGCCTACTGACTGAAACTACATATATGTATCCACAAAAAATCTGGTGTGAAAAGCACAGAACACAAATTTCAATTACCGAAGGCAAGAGAATGTTGTGTGCTGTGTGACCATACACATCAGATTTTTTACTTTCTTTTTATAGAAAGTATTGTGATCATGTCAAAAATTCGATGTCGAGATTTTAAATTTTATCTTTGTAATACCTACTATTGTAATTGATAATAGTGTTAATAATTGATTTTCGGTTTAACTGTGGTTTATTTGTAAAAATTACAACGTTTCAGTTACTCATTCTGTGGCCTTCTTCACAATAACGTTTTGAGGTCCCCTGAATCCAAAAAAGTTTGTCTGTGTCTGTTCAATTTAATACATGTAGGAATTGTGCTAGGATGTCGAAATTTTACATTTAAGTTAGACACCCACCTAGGGGGTGTGAAAATAAGCTTTTAATGAAAATCAGCCAAAAAGTACTAGTACTTTACTGATGTAGTGAGTTTTTTTCGATTTTCTCAAAATTCGCTCCAACGATTTTGATTAAAATTCAAAAATCAATTATTTTTTAGATGCTCTTTAAAATGTTCATTCTCATTTTGCTATTGAAATCTTTCCAAGACCACTTTACTCTTATACTTCATAGGAAAGAGGAGAAATGGTTACTATGGTAACAAAAATATAAATATTTTACATTTTGAATTTTAATATATTGGCGGAAACTAAACATATGTAGACATAAAAAATCTGGTGTGACAAGCAAAGAACACAACTTTCTCTTACCAGAGGTACGAGAAAGTTGTGTGCTGTGCGAGCAGTCACACCGGATTTTTATACTACACTTGTAATTAATCGTCACCAAACAAAAAAAAAACTTATCAAGAATTTTATTTATTTATTTTAAATTTGTTAAACTCGATTAGAACGTGTATTAATTAATTGAAAGAGATGTGTCTGTCAGCTGGTGTTCTTGTAAGGGTGCACCCCTACAACCCGAACAACCCGAAAATCCGGGCGGCACGTTAATAGCACTCGCAAAAGGGTTGCAAGTAAACGAATCTCGTTGCCAGCTGGAACACTTAATTCCGTCAACATGGGAGATAATAATGCTGTTATGAGTATATCATAGTCAATGGTATAAAGTTGGCAATAACATGCAAAACCGAAATGCCAGGCTGGTTTTAATATTTTATGGTTTGAGCCGGCAGCCAAGAACTTTAGACATAATAATCGGCTTCAGTTCCTTATGTTTCGGAATTAGCCCCTTTCCTTTATTATTCTCACTTAGCTGGCGACAACCCAGGTGAATTTCATGAGTTCACCACTTAATTTCTATTACATTCATTAAAAAAAAAAAAATTAAGCCAAAAGGATTAACACATTTTTTTTTTTTTTTTTTTTTGTTATTCGAAAGTAACTATAAAATTTCTTACACGATAAATTTGAAGTGATTGTAGAATTATGAATTTGACGTTTTAAAACTATTACTATTTAGTTATATTTTAAACTTTTACAAATTCATCCCTTTATGGCTAACTATCTATTTATGAAAAATGCGACCCTAAACTTTCCTCGTTACAAACACCGATTTTTTTTCTCCTCTTTCCTTTTTTACTTTCTCTTAACATATATATGAAATATATATAGAGAGAAAGTATTGACGTTCATGTCAAAAATTCGATGTCGAGATTTTGATGCATGTTTTGAGGTCTCCAGAGTCCAAAAAAGTGGGTCCCGCAAATTGATCTGTTTGTATGTAACATTAAACATGAAGGAATTGAGCTGCTAGGATTGAAATTTTTACAATTAGATATTACTTCATGTACCCGAAAAAATTAAGGGGTGCCGCCGGGAGTCGAACCACGGATCCACCGATTTGCGCTCACTGTGCCCTTACCGCAAATCCTTAGCGCAAATCGGTGGATCCGTGGTTCGACTCCCGGCGGCACCCCCTTACATCTTTTTTCGGGTACATGAAGTAATATCTAATTGTATAAATTTCCGTTTCGCGGCTTACCTACGCGATATATATAATATCTTAAATATTATATATAATTTCTTATTTATAGATTGAAATTTTATATTTAAGATAGGTACCCTCCCGGACACTCAAAATAAGCTTTTGAACAAAATCGGCCAAAAATTACTTTTAAATTAATTTTATTAATATTCTAATATTCGCACTTGACTAGACATAGATATATTTAACAAATCTGTATGTTTTATTTGTTGGAGGACCTAACGCCCCCTGGTTTAGAACCCAGGTTCTCCAACCTTTCCGTGGCATCGGTCTCCTAATAATAAAATATAAAATAACTTTTTAATAATTCAATGTGTTTTTCTCAAATACGATGGGATACATAAATTAGTTTTGTTTTCACATGATCAACACACTTTTTACTTTATATTACCTATATATATAATATATAGTGAGAAAGTATTGCGATCTCGTTATTTTTGATTAATTGTCCAACTTCTCCTCCTTAAGGTGCGCGTCTCGAAAAACCGTTACTAGACGATTCAGAAGCTGGTTACTCTAGGCGGCAAGAGATGGCGTTAGTTTTTCCCATAGGGAAAAAAGCGTTTTATTCCATTTCATTTGAAAGGTTCCAGCTAATTAATTAAAGGCAAAAAAATTAATTATTTTTTAAAACAATGATTACTAATTAAATTATCTATAAGTTATAGATCGAATTTTTTAAAATTATCCTTTATTTAATGTAATTAATCTAAAAAAAAAAATTTTATTTTTTCCAAAATCAAAAAAAGGGCTTCTATAAGTTGTAGATATTTTAAATAGCTTTAATTTAAAAAAAATTAGAGCTCGATAGCTTCAAAATTGTGGCCGCTAGAAACTCAAAATCAGCACCCCGAGACGCGCACTTTAATGAAATTTTCGCTTCATTTGTAAGCTTGTGGATTGCCTATCTTCCAGGCTTCAAATATTGTATTTACCCCCACCATACTCCTATTTAAAAGACTTATATAAAGAAATAATATGACAAATATTGAGTTTAAATTAAGTCTATAAAATGAATATTCTATTATTATATTTAATTGAGTATAATTAAAAAAAAAATTTAATTTAATGCATTAATTGCTTGCTGCTCTCCCTCTATATATATGTGTATATGTGTATGTTTTATTATAAAAACATTCTTGTATAATTTATTGTTTAAAAATATTTTTTAACATAGGTTTTATTTGCTTTGCACGAATACGCGCTCCCCCACCTCCCTTTAAATTGCTACGCCCCTAATAAAATATTAAATTTTTTTTTACCTAAATCATGATAGAGAGAGAGAGTATGATATCATATTTGCAATTATCTCTTTTCTAGTAGGAAACCTGCACGCCTTGACATCCATTTGCAAATCATCCCCCCTCCCCCTCTGCCTAGCATAGCCCCACCCACACCCATTCCATTCTCTTTTTTACTAATTCTTTTATTTTAATACACCTCTCTTCATTTTCATTTTTTAATTAGCTTAAAATCTGTTTAATAGTATATATAAATTTTTTTTTTTTGACTATTTTGATAGAATATTATTAATTTATTTAATAGATACATACAAACACGAAGTAATTAAATTAAGTATGCCTTTTTTTTACCTTAGTTCAAGCACAAAGTTCGTATAAAAGGAAAGTATGGCGATTATGAAACTATTTAGGAGTTTTGACATCCTTACTGTCTAAAAACGCTTGTTCTCTTGACAGATAATTTACCTAATAAATTTAGCGACGTGCTAAATAAAATTTATTAAATTGATATACCGATAAAAAAAAAAATGCTTGAGTATTATTCATTTTTTTGTTTAAAAAAAAAAAAAAATCTAAATAATTTCAATTCAATAAAAAAGCATTTTTTTCAAAAATAATTATTTATCAAATAACTTAATCAATTTCTTTAATTATGATAAAATTAGCTTATTTTTCTAAAAAAAAAATATTTATTTAGTATTTGAATCATTTTAAATTATTTTAAAAATTATATATTTTATCAATTTAAAAATTGAAAAATTAAATCTCACAATTATTTTTTTATAAATCGTCATATATATTAAATTTCAACTTGTCGTCATGGCTTGTGACGTCATAACTTGCAGCGTCAGGGCCTTTGACGTCACGGCTTGTAACGCGACATGCTGATAGAGAAACGAAAAAATTTGTGTCGATCAAAATAAAGTTTCACTTTAAAAAATATCTCGATAAAGAAACCCTTACGTTTTGGTGACGTGGGCTAAAATTTCATCTATCGTATTTTCCGCTCCTCTGCAAGGCCGAAGCCAAAGAAATTTTAGGGGTTG
Source organism: Euborellia annulipes (assembly GCA_023213315.1). Taxonomy (NCBI): domain Eukaryota; kingdom Metazoa; phylum Arthropoda; class Insecta; order Dermaptera; family Anisolabididae; genus Euborellia; species Euborellia annulipes. The sequence continues at coordinate 111,928 of JAKCPI010002806.1, forward strand.
AGATGGTCCTAGTGATACCCCTCCTCGAATGAATAAATTTTTTTAGGAATATAAATTATTTTTTATATACAAAAATCTGGACAGCTTACAATTTTCTCTTACCCACGGTAATTGAAAGTTGTGTTCTGTGCTTGTCACACCAGATTTTTTGTGTCGACATATATTTAGTTTCCGACAGATGTACCATCAAACTATAAAATTTATAAACAGAAAAATATTTGTATTTTGTTACCATGGCTACCATTTCTCATATCTTTCCTATGAATAACCAGAGTAAAGTGTGCTTTAAACAATTTTGAGTGGAAAAATGAGAATATACATTTTAAAGGGCATCTTAAAAACAATGAATTTTAATCAAAATCTGTTTGAGGAAATTCTAAAAAAAAAAACTCACAAACTACCATAGTAAAGTGCTAATACTTTTAGGCCGATTTTATTTAAAAGCTTTTTTTCACGTCTCCGTGGGGAACCTAAGTAAAATATAAAATTTCAAACTCGTAGCTCATTTTTTACATATTTTATTTTGATCACGGAGAGACAGACCACTTTAATGGACTCAAAGACCTCAAAACGTGCATTTCCATCAAAATCTCGCTACCGAATTTTTGATAGGAATCCAATACTTTCTTTGTATATTTTAACATATATAGGCCTATAGGTAAAAGAAAGTAAAAATGAATGTTGGTTATTCATCTCTTGTAAAGTAAATAGTTGACAATGAAATTTTAATTTCATTTGAAAATTAATTATTCAAATGCCTTCGGGCTTGGTGTAGTTGGTAGCGCACCTGTCTTGTATACCAAGGGTCACGAGTTCGGATCCCTGGCACTCCGATGATTTTATTTAAGTCATTTTGAACCCCAAATAGATAATTACTAAAATACTGAGTATCGTAAAAAGTCTTATTGCCAATTGTTAAAATAATTAAGTAGGCCTATTAAAATATTTTTACTAGTAAATAAAGTTTCGGCAAATCCTGATAAAAGGGCGTACAATTTAGAGAAATGGATTTCAAAACGGTTACAATTGCGGAAAACATCTGTTCACCCAATAATATTATATAAATAAGACATTTCAATTAATCTCCTACACTGTTATCTAATATATCTTTTGATAAGATCTTTCGAAAGAGATGTCCAGGGTGCAGGTCCCGTCAAAGCCGGGAACAAATATATAGAAAAGTATGTCATTCATAACAAGATTTTTTTTTATTACATTTAAAAAAATGGGCCAATTGGGCAATGATTGAACAATTGAGCTCGTACAATGATGAATGATTGCAAACACAGGCAACATTATTTTTTTATAAATTTTAAATAAACATACAATAGAATTAACAAGGCCTGGAGAGTTGACTGGAAAATTTTATTAAGAATCGTGAGCGAGTAACTTTTTGTTAAAAATAATATTAAATTTCTCTTACAATATACTAAAGAGATAAAATCAAAATTCTTTTTAAACTCGGACTAAATTAGATTTTTTTTTTAAATAAATATCAATCTTATTTCTAACACGATAATATAATTTGCTTAAAAAATATAAATAAATAAGAGGTTTTAATTTCATCTCTGTTGATTTGAAGTAGTATATTTATTAATATGAGAGTGTCAAATATAGGGACTGAAATTTCATATTTTATTTATTTTTTACTTTTTGAGGTCCTAAAAAAGCGCGTCCCGTAAAAATCTAACAAAAACAAGAATAAAAGGAGCTATAAAGTTGAAATTTATATTTAGAATATGGACCCCTGGCATGCAAAACGAAATAGTCCTAGTACAGTCGGCGCCACAACTGCCTGATGTGCTCGAGAGTCATGCTCGAGAGTGGTGTATTGAGCTTAGTCAACCAATTCAATACTTTTAAAATAAATAATTCATCTTTTTTTAAATTAGGGAAAACTTTTAAGACAACACTTCCGAAGTCTAAGTATTTTCAAGGCTTCACTCTCGAGCCATGAAAGCGTGGAGGTCCTGGTTCGAGTCCAGAGGCGCAATTTTTGCCCAAGCAAACAAACACATCTCGCAAATTTCCAATCGTGAAACAACATATTGACTGGCGTTGTTTGAAAAATTTTCATCATTTTACCTTGTTCGTACTTTAATAAAGTTCTTTATTTTCTCAAAATTTGCTTTAACAATTTTGATTAAAATTCATTAATCAATTAATTGTTACATGTTTTTTTTTCATATTCCCCAAAAATTGTTTAAAGTTCACTTTACTCTTGTAGTTGTAAACCAGAGAAATTATCTATAATTATAACTATGTACAGTCGGTACCACAAGTACCTGATATGCTCGAGAGTGGAGCCTTGAATTTAGGCAACCAAATGCCTAGTGTTGCCTTTAAAGTAGATTTTCCCGTTCCATTAAAAAATATTATTTTATTATAAAAATATTCGTTTGGTCGACGAAACTCAAGATTCCACTCTCGAATAGGGCAAAATAATCGCTTATGAAAAAGTCCCGATTATTCTCTATAAAAAAAGCGGGGGAAAATTAATCGATTATGGGAAAATAATAGATTAAACGGAATAATCGATTATTTTTTTCCATAATCGAACACCACTGCTTTCGAGCACATCAGGTTCTTGTAGCTACGACTGTACTAACAGAAACTAAATATATCCCAACACAAAATCTGGTGTGACAGACTCAAAAGGTAGGAGAAATTTGCATAATGTGCTGACCAGATCAAAAAAAAAAATTTTAATTGTATTATTTTTCAACTTTCACATTCAATTCACATATTTGGGCACAATTTGAGAAAATATGCTCTTAAACCAAATTAGGATCTGTTTGCAGCTCATCCCTACCGGATGAAACTTAATAAAAGCTTTATCAAAATGTGCAGCCAACTAACACATCTGATAAGGCTTCTTGGTGCCAACTTGGAAATTGTCCATTGTCAACTAAAATTGAATTTCGAAGGAAAAGTTTCCTTTAGCGCGCATTCATTGACGTTTTCAAAGAATTACCAAACTATTCGAAGAAGCCACCCTTACCCTTACCCCCTCTCTCCCTCTCTCTCTCGCTCTCAACTCCTGATATAATTCTTGATCTTCTTTGACATGTTCCAAATCAAATATAATAACATAAGATGCACACTTTTTTTTGGAGTTTGATTGGAAATCACAGGAAATATTCCACAGGTGTTTGAAGAGAGAGAGAGCGGAAATATTTTACGTCAACCCACACACTTGTTTTCATAGGTGAAAGTAACGAAACTTCATATATTATCTAAAATAATATGGCTTACATATATTTCCAAATTTAATCCTTTATCCAAAATATTGATTTTAAATCTGATGGGGAATGTAAAATAGAACCACGTTTGGGATAATGAAAGACGTAATATATTCATGAAAGTACACCTTCCCTTTTATTAGTACCCCACCGATTTGCTCTTGCTTTGACGTTGGAGTTGACAGAATCTTTTTTTTTTTTTTTGCAGAACAACCCCGATACGACACGGCTTATGCGTGCGAGGGCAAAACCCTGAAAATCGAGTGCAAACCCGGGGAACTGATCCATCTTATCAGGGCTAATTATGGACGTTTCTCAATCACCATTTGCAACGACCATGGAAATACGGAATGGAGTGTCAATTGTATGTCGCCTAAGTCACTTCGAGTCCTTCACAACAGGTATGGAATCATCAACTGATTGCCTTTCCAAAAATGGCAACCCTATGAGTTGACAAACATATCCCTATCCTTCACAAATTTAAACAAACAAATAATTTTAAGTGAAATTATGGCGCTAATTATGTAAGAATTTAAATGAAGGAATAAAATATATCCCCATTTTGGTATAATTTATTTATACCGTATCAAAAATTTTAGTTTCGATCTCTATTCTATGGCCTTCATCAACAGGGATGTGACATCTTTTTGTGAAAAAGTCCATAGAATAAAGTTTTTATTACTATTATATTTTTTCTTGAAAAAAAGAAATGAACGCAGCAAGTTTTTTTTTTTTTTAATTCAGCATTTTCAGGTCAGCTAATAACATGTATGTT
>JAKCPI010002808.1:0-30002 GCA_023213315.1 Euborellia annulipes
GCGAGTTTGTCAATGGTATGAGCTTCGGTCATGGGACCGGAGTTCATTTTTTTTATACTACGGAACTAGATTTGACTGCGGTCAAATGTTGACCGAGGTTCACTTGACCGGCGGTCAAAAGTTGACTTGACCGAGCGTTATACTATCGGCCCTAAAGGCCCCCATACACCATCCGGTTTTCCTCAAGGCCCGGCCGGAATAGGGCTGGCCTCGAGGAAATCCTCAACGTGTGTGGTAGCGGCCTCGAGGCCAAAGGGCGGCCTCGAGGCCAAAAAATCCTGATTGAATTTCAATAATATTTTCCTCGAGGCCGGATTTCTGTCAGTTTATCGCTGCGTGTATGGCCACTTCGGGCGGCCTCAGGCGGGAATTTTAAAATATGTTTTTGGAATATTTCAAATGGCCCGTGACCCGTGACTCAGAGAAAAGAGATTATTTCCGTCCCAAGCGAGAAATATTTATTTCATTTGAATTGACTACAAATCATTTGAAATAAATAGGAAACAAATGCCGAAAAAGACTTTAAAATAAATATAAATAATAAAATTATTATAAATAATTAAAATTATAAAATATATTTTTTTTTGTTTTGGCTTAAAAGGTATCTATATTAATTAGATTAATTTAATTAGAATGTTTCTATTATTAAATTTTAATTTGAAATATAAGAATTTTTATTATTATAATAATAATTATTATTAATTATTTATAATAATTTTATCTGAATATGAAAATATACTAAAATAATTCTACAAATGATTACAACAACTGTCAAAAGAGAACTAGTGTGTTGGTCTTGAGATAATCCTCAAGTCCGTTTCCTCGAGGAAAACCCTAGCGTGTATGTCCGAATTTTTCTTTGGGGAAATCCTCGAGGAAATCCTTGAGACTTTTTTCCTTGAGGACGGCCTGAACGTGTATGGGGCCCTTAAGTGTCATTGATTGACCCTTATTTCACTAATGTTAATTAATGACCTATTTGTCATTGTTTATTTTTCTTTATATTTTGTCTTAAAATTTATTTTGGTTCCAATATTCTCTTTTATAATTTAATAATTTGAATAATTTAATTTAATTTAATTTTGAAATTCCAAATAATCTATTTTCACTTTTACTTTTTGTTTATAATATTTTATTATTTTATTTTTGCATGTGCTCTATTATTTTGTTTCATTTTCATATTTTTACACCTAAGTTTCCCTATTTATTTGTACATTAGTTGTGTTGGAAAGTGCTATTTGGAGAGACACCCCCTTTGTGTGCCCCATAATGACACCCCAATAAATCGTTGTTATTTTTCTTTTGTTAAAACGTTGTTTTAATTGGTGACCCCATTTTTAATTTTATCTTTTCAGACATTTGTTTATTATTTATTATAGTTTTTATTTAATTCCTCAAGAAGGTGGGGACTTATTTATTAGATACAAATAGGTCTCAGCTTCACTATATAGATCGTTGTGACGGATACCTTACTTGCCGTAGGCAGTATAAATTTCCACCCAGTGGATGCAAAATTCCCATTGGCCACAACAAAAGTAAACATACCTTTAAACCCTTCCTTTGTTGTTCATATCGCTGTCTTTTTTATTTAAATATGTTTATTACTTAGATTATATCCGTTTATTTTAATTATAACACATATTCAAGCACTACTCAAGCCAGGAGAGGCCCACTTGTCACTTGTGAGATGTTTCACCTTTGTTGATTATCCTAAATAATGTTTTGAATCATTATATGAAACAAAATAGATATTTTTATTTGTTATTTACCTGAGATAAAGTGTTTAAGGTGTATTTTAACTTCGTTTCAGCCAAATTTCTTGTTGTTTATTGAGCATAACCTCTGACACTGACAGTTTATTCAACTTATTTTATGTTTAAAATTTAATTCTATAAAGAATCTGTACTTCTCTTGATATTCTTTACGAGCACAATTGATAATATCACAAAATTTTGGCATCTTTGAGTATTTGGAGAGCCTAAATAACTCAAAAACAAACATTATCATATAAATCCCTAAGTAAATGCATTGAAGTTTGTCCTTCAACTTCGAATTTCATGTTGGGGTAGGTAAGTTATCAAAATGACCTATACATTAGAATCAAGAGTTTTTTTTTTTTTAAACATTCACACTTTTTTCTCATTCACACTCACATTCAGGGGCGCCGGAACGAATTTGAATCAGGGGGGGGCAAGGGCGGATCCAGAGGTGTTTCTCGGGGGGGTAATCTGGTGTGACTCGTCGCACAGCACACTATTTTTTTTTAATTTCGGTAATTTAAAAGCGCATTCTGTACTTGTTTGCCAGAATATAAATACACATCAAATTTTTAAGTATTAATTTTAAAAATTTTACATTAAAAATAAATTTTTTTGCAAAAAAAAGGTATTTTTTCGGATCTCGGGGGGGGGTAATTACCCCCTTTACCCCCCCCCCCCTTGTATCCGCCCTTTGGGGGGGGGCAACCTCTTCCTATATGGAGATGATATGATTGCCCTCGGGGCTTGGTGTAGGGGTTAGAGTGCTAACCTCGTATACCGAACGTCGCGGGTTCGGACCCCAGGCAGTCCGATGATTTTATTTAAGGCATTTGGATACCAAATGGCTTAAATAAGAATGCCTGGACCCCAAATAATATATATTCATAACTGTTATCGTCAAAGTCTTAAATGGCCTAAGCCGAAAAGACTGTATGAATGTGTGGGTGCATGTGAGTGTGAATGAGAAAAAAGTGTGAATGTTAAAAAAAAAAAAAAAAGTGATGTGATTGAAAGGGAAAGAATATAAAAAAAGAGGTTTTTTTTTTTTTTTTTATAAAAAACATTCACACTTTTTTCTCATTCACTCACACTCCACACATTCACACTGTCTTTTCGGCAGCTCAGGCCATATAAGACATTTACCGATAACCGTTATTTATGAATTTTTATTTATATTAGGGTCCAGGCATTTTTATTTAAGCCATCTGGTATCCAGATGGCTTAAATAAAATCATCGGACTGCTGGGGTCCGAACCCGCGACGTTTGGTATATGAGGTTAGCACGCTAACTCTACACCCCCCCGTGGGCAAAAAGAGGTTTAATAAGAGTAATAATAATTAAAAAGAAACATTTGCTTGAATACAATTTTTATTTATATAAATATATATATATATCAATAATAATATTATTTATAAATCATGGAAATTATTTTTTAATTTTGCCAAAATGTTGAATTCTAAAGTCATTACTATTTATAAATGTAGCCATGATATTTTGGATATCTATTTCATCTACGATTTCTGGATATGTATTTATTATGCATACATGATTTAATCGTTCTTGCGTCATTGTTGAGCGAAGATATGTTTTTATTCTTCTTAACATAGAAAATGAGCGCTCAGCGGTTGCTGATGTGGCCGGGATCACTAAAAGTAGTTTTAGAATATTTCTCAGGTTAGGAAATAATTTTTTTGATTCTTGATTAAGATTTTTGTATTTTATTACAAAATCATTCAAGCATTTAGCTTGAGGAATTAATTCCCTAAAGAAATCAAATTCTCTTTTGACCTTTTCTTCTACAAACTCATATTCTTTTAAAATATCTATAACAGATTGGTCCCAAAAACGGGTTTCTAAAATAACAATTTTTTCGATTTGTAGATATTTTAAAAACCCCGGTTGGGAGAATCTTAATTCAATCTCGTTGATTATCCCATCAATAACTTCATAGAAAGTTTTTCTAAAATATTCTTCTATTGACGTGAACTTGTGTTCAGACTCGTTAGGTTTATATAGAAATTTTTTAGGAATCTCTCGCTTTCTCGGTAACGAGGGCTCCTCAAGATTCATTTCTTTTATTTTTTTCTTTACATCCTTCCACATTTCATTAAAAAATTGTTCTGAGCGTTTTTTTTTTAAAGATTCTAAAACTAACTCAACAGCTTCCTTTGCCCCAGCTACAGTTTGCGTTTCACTTTGAAGAACATTGCTCAATTGATCAGTTAAAGAAAACATTAGATAACTAATGCCGGGTTGCAAGAAAACAGTTCTGTAAACATTTAAAAGTCTGTTAGTAAACATCGCTTTGGGCTTTAAAATTATAGGCTATTGCTAAAGCAACTTTAAAGGAGCCGTTAACTATTCCCTACTGTTAAGATATATAGATAGATGCAAAACGATTGGGCCACCGAAAATGCCAGTTTTCTGTGTAGTTGGCCAAGTTGACCGCAAGGGCGCATTGTCAAATTGTATCATTTTATAATAGTACCAAAATTATAAAAAAAATAAAAATAGTAATTATATTTATACTCTTTAAATTTGTAATTGTTAATATTAGGTTACAAAACAAAAAATGTTTAAATATTTAAATATCGTAAAATAAAAATAATTAATACGTTGGTTGCTCTGACTTTCAGATGTTAAATTATAAAGAAACTGGGAATATACTATAACCTCACTTTTTCTCTTACGTCAGATGAATATCTATAATAATTAATAATATCGCTTAATGCGTTTCAGAAACTAAAGAAAACTCAATTAAATTAATGTATTTCTATCCTACCTCTCTCGCGTGATAATATAGTCACTAAATTCTTATTTATTTCAATGAAACTAATCAGGTTAGTGGATACTTTATAGTTTAAAGCTCCGAATTTCAACCTTTTGTTTAAATACAGCTTTTACGAACCAATCATCTTTAAATACGATCTTGCAACCCAAAATTATTTAGCGAAAGGTTTAAACCAACAAAAGCGTTTAACGAACCGTTAAATACGTTCTTGCAACCCGGCATAAGTCTAATTCCAAAGTATATAGAACCCTTTGATAATTGATCATAAAGTCCCCTGGCTTTGGACCCTATATCATCATTACAAGATGCTAATGAAAATAGAAAGTCCAAAACAGCAGGGTAAGTATTGATAACCCCTGACAATGAAGTATGTCTGATGGTCCAACGGGTTGGGCATAATGGCCGAGGGCCAGTTTTCTCTATTCCATGAGCCTTAGCAATCTCATGAAAATTATGTGATCGTTTTGGTGATTCTTTGACAATAACTCCTATGTCGTTTACCCATTGAAGGCAATCACGTATTAAAGGAATTCTTTTTGAAGAATCCTGCACAGCCAAATTTAGAGAATGAGCTGAACAATGAATAAATAAAGCCATTGGTTGATCTGCCAACACTCTTGATTTGACACCGTTTTTTATTCCGGTCATATTTGATCCTCCGTCATAGCATTGTCCTCGCAAGAGATCCATACTTAAATCAAAACGAATAAGCATGTCTTTTATAATATTATGCAATGATTCCCCAGTCATAGAGTGAGTGTCATAGAGACCAAGAAAAAACTCATCAATTTCAAGAGTATCTTCATCTACAGATCTGATCGATATAGAAACTTGTTCTTTTCCCTGTACATCATTGGTTTCATCAACAATGAGAGAATATTCTCCTCTTTTTTTTATTATTTTAATAATTTTACGCAAAATATCATGGGAAATAATTCTCAATATTTCATTCTGAATATCTGAAGAATTATATGATTTTTTGTGTTTTAAAAATAATTTTAATTCTGGAATGTCATTTTCCCTGAGACGTAATAATTGAATGAAATTTCCTTCATTAATATCATGTGCTCTAAATGCAATTCCCTGACGAGCTAAATATAATGCTGAGGTTATTATTGTTTTTAGAGCGATTTGATTTTGTATTTGAACAGATAATGTTTGTTCAGATAATAAGGAAATAATTGGAGTATTTTTCTTCAGTGCTTCTAATTTTATAAATGATTCTTTGTGAAAAGCAGATTTTTCGTGACTTTTTAATTTTATGATAATTTTTTTCCAGTTTTTATACCCATCAATCACTAAGTTTGTTTCATGATTTTTTTCACATTTTACTAATTTTTTTCCTAGCGCTTGGACACATATGAAACAAAAAATACTTTTAGTCATTGAGTCAAAATGAAGCCAAGGGTATGTTGTGAACCACTCATTCTGAAAATTATGATTACGTCCAGATTGGGTCCATGGAGGAATATCCAAAGGTTGATACGGTTCGTTTAAAGAGCATATCTTTTCGTGTGTGTTTTTAGTAAAAGCAAAAGAAACACTCTTTACAGGAGCAGATGGATCATCGGCGATGTTTTCTGTTAAATAAATGAATAAATTATTTAATTGAATTTCCGATCTCTGAGCAAGGCAACAAAACAATAAACAAGCATAATGACTCATTTTTTGAAATTATTATATTAATACCTATGGTGTTTGTGGAAGAAATGTTACTGCTGGTACTAGGGCGATGCTCATGGTGCAAAGGACTACCCGTGCTAATGCTTCCTTTTTCTAAAGAGCCTACGAAAGAACCAGATATAATAAGAAATTTTCATTTTTTTATTAAATTTTTAGCGTACGTATATTTTTGGCGAAGAAAAATAAGTTTTTAAGAGTAGGCCTACGGCCATTCTTACCTGTTTCTTTTTTAAAATAATCATCAATAAATCGACGTTTCATTTTTTTCTTCTTATAACTGTTAATCAACTACACTAAATAGTCTGTAGTCCTTTATATTTAACTTTTACAAATATATAGTTTAACAATATGCAAATTATTTAATCAAAATTTTTTTTAGGCTATATAGTAGATTTGTTATTTACTATTTGAAGGAAATAAATATTTTTAATTTTCTTTATTTTAATTTTTTTTTTTTCCAAGGCATAAAGTCTCAAGTTTTCATGTTATCTAAATTTTATTATTTTAATTCCATATAAAATGTATTTAGAATTTAGAAATACAATAGGTCTATATAAAATAAAAAAAATTTCTTACTTTTTTAATTTTTTTTTAATTTAAATAAAAAAAATTTTAAAATATATCATTTTTAAAACTAAATGAAATAAAAGAAGAAATTTTGCCCCCCCCCTGTAGGATGCCAGGGGGGGGCAATGTACCCGTGCCCCCCCCAGTTCCGGCGCCTATGCTCACATTCACACTGTCTTTTCGGCAACTCAGGCCATATAAGACATTTACGATAACCGTTATTGATTTAATATACATATATGGGGTCCAGGCATTCTTATTTAAGCCATTTGGTATCCAATTGGCCTAAATAAAATCATCGGACTGCCTGGGGTCCGAACCCGCGACGCACAGTGGGCTGAAATCGAAAAAAAGCGGCCATAATTATCTTTTTTTGGGCGGATTTTTACAAAATTAAAACTATACATACAGAATCATATGTTCTTCAATACCCTTCAATATTTTCATATTTTACCAAAAGGGGTTGAAATTACCCCTTGACAAAGTTGAAAAAAAAATTATGATGTGTGAAATATAAAGAAAAACATATGTCAAAAAATCAAAAAAAATATGCGTTTTACAAAAATGACATTTATTTTTACAAAAAACATACTTGGGTGAACTACCCCTTAGTCAAGGTGTTAAAAAAAAATTTCCTTTGATAATTACAAGCAATATGTCTTTATATACATTTTAATGGATGCTGATTCCAAAGATGTCATCTATTTTTACAAAAAACATACTTGGGTGAACTACCCCTTAGTCAAGGTGTTAAAAAAAATTTCCTTTGATAATTACAAGCAATATGTCTTTATATACATTTTAAAGGTCACTCGTTACAAAAATGTCATTTATTTTTACAAAATATATAGATGGGGTGAACTACCCCTTACTGAAAGGAGCAACAAAATATTTTTTTTTTTTGCAATTACAAGCAATATGTTTTTATATACATTTTAAAGGATTGCTGATTACAAAGATGACTTATTTTCTCTTCCCTCAACATTGGGGGGGGGGGGCTCGAGCCCCTTGGGCCCCTTGGACTCGGCTTCTATGTCTGTCATTATACTTAAATAAAAATTATTTGCCAAAAAATAAATATATTTACTATAATATAAAGGGCTAGCCACTAATTTCTGTTTTATGTTCCTGTTTACCACACTCTCTCACTGATTGGCCACAGACATAGGAAGTGGAGTCCGTGAGGGAAATTCAAAACTTCAAAATTTTGCGCCGAAGGCGAGCAATTGCAAAATTTCCAAACAGGGAGCAAGAATAAACGTGATGCATTTGCTCGCCGAAGACATGTAAGGGGGTCCAGGGAGGCTTTACCACTTGTATACAAAAATAATATAGTTATTTCAATAATATCAATAAGAATATAAACAAGAAAAAATGAAATTTTTAAATATTGGATATTTCCTTTTCATAGATTATTTTTTCAAGAAATTTCAAAATCTGAGGCCCCACCATAAAATTTTATGGTCATTTTAATAATAGCCTGGTTTTATTTTGTCCGTCAGCCCTTTGTCACGTTTCAATATTATCTGTAAAGCAGAGAGAAGTTCATATGGTTTGACGGAAATCATTTGTTTTTCTGCCGATTTAATTATAAAAAAATTAATAAAAAATCGGCGGGCAAATTCGGGCAGAAAGTTCCGATGCAATCATGTTCTACATGTATTCTAGTTTCAGAATCTATTGATGTTGTTAGGGATCCGCATGGATCCCATATACTTTTTTGAAATTGAAAAAAATTTATATTGCTTTTTTTTTACTTACAAAAAAAATTTATTTAAAAATAAATAACTGAAATACAAGAAAAACAAAAATATTTCCAAAAAGAAGATTAATTTATCTATGATTAAAAAAAAATTCATTAAAATTGGATCAATATTAATACATGAAAAAAATTCCTGAATATCGACTTAAAACGCAAAGAAAAGTTAGTAAGTTTTCTTGCCCACTTTGGCGCTCTATAACTCGGGTTTGGGTTGGGTAAAAAAAAAATGAATTGTTGTCCTGAGGTCCACATATAGTCTATTATTGGTGTGCAAAACGTTGTTTTTATATTTTGAAGTTCATTTTTTCGAATTATGGCCGCTTTTTTCCTATTTCAGCCCACTGTGCGACGTTTGGTATACGAGGCTAGCACGCTAACCTCTACACCAAGCCCCGAGGGTATCAAGAGAGTTGAAAACAAAAAGCTCGAGATTAAATCTCTCTGGAAACAAGTTTTTTTTTCTTCCAGCCTACTGTTTAAATACGACTAAATTTAAATCAAATTAAACTTTTCGCGCGCAGAGTTAGTCGCGAGATCTGCCTCCAGGTGTCCATAAATTTATTTTAACACAGAGTTGTCCAATCTTGTTTCTGTTTGCTCTGCGATTTATGCGTTTGTTAATCTATATTCTTCGAATTATTGAATTATAATTGAATATTAAAAATTGTGTTGATTCAATTGGTAAAAAATGTCATATATCAAACAAGAAGACATTTCAAACGAGGATATCAAATATCCCATACATATTGGTAACTTTTTTTTTATTTTATAACCTATTCTCTTTCTCTTCTGTCATTTTGGTCTAATTTGAATTCTTTTTTAAATTCAAATTTATCCCAAATATGTACATTTAAATATAAAATATACCCAATGGCGTATTTATTTTGTGTTAATAATATAATATAATTACATAATATTAATTAAATAATATTATAATATTTACAAATAAACGGATAATAGGCAAAGTTATTTAATTTTTGGCAGACGGTCTTCAAGGCCGACATACACCATGAGATTTTCCTCAAGGCCTCAGGGGGGAAAAAGATGTAAAATTTGTTTTTGGAATATTTAAAATGACCCGTGACGAGGGACACGAAAAAAGTATCGTTACTTACTGGTATCGATACTTTCTTTCGATACTTTACTCATATGGGTACTTGATTGCCGGTATCGAATGAAAAATACTCATTCAAAAATGATTTTTTTTTCTTAAATTTTTTCGGCATCTTAGGCCATATAAACAGACTTTAAACGTTATACAAATATTTCAATTACGATTCTGCCAAAGAATATAGCATATTCTTTTATATATTTTTTTTCTCTCGATATAAATAGTAAGTTTATATATAACAGAATGTTCGATATTTGTGGAATAGACTTTATTCCATCATATTCCTAATAATTATTTATTAATAATTGAAAATTTGATACTTTTTAATAAAAACCCTTCAATTTAATTTTTTTTGTATATTGCAAACTGTATTCACTAAGTTTAAAAGTGAGCAAATATTACATAGAAAAGCAAATTATAAACTAATAATAACACTTGTCTAAAGGTTTTATTCACAAGAAATCTGATTAGTGAATCTAGTATATTTTTTTATACTGATCTCAGATATGTAGTTAGAATTTTTCCACCAGGCACTGTTTTAGTGATATAGAGAAAAATAAATTTTAATAGAAAATGTGCTCTAAAACGGCTCTTATTTTGAATTTTCAAGATTTTTTTAAAAACTTGAAAATTAGATTTTTCTATTATATCTCTAAAACTGAGCCTGATGGGAAAAAACTGAAATGATATTTGAATTTACGAAAAATACTTATAGAATCGCATATCTTTATTCTTGTGAATGTATTAAGGTTCATTTTTGTCGAACAGTGAATATGAACAGACTTTTATTTTGGCGAAATGTGTATTTTGGTTGAGAAAGCCCCGTCCTCCTGATGCTCATTACTTTGGGGTAAATGGCACACGAGTATACCGCATTGATCTTCCGTTGGGCCCTTTGAACGACTTCAAGAGCTTAAGATGCCGAAAAAACTTAAAAAAAGAGGAAACTTAAAAAATACTCGATACCTACTGGTATCGATACTTTCCTTTCGATACGATACCAAGTACAAGTTCGATACTTTTTTTCGATACCGTATCCCTACCCGTGACCCGTGCCTCAGAGAATAGAGATTAACTTCTGGGGTCCCGGGTTCTCTTCCCGTCCCCAGCTAGAAATATTCATTTCAAATAAATTCGATACCAATTATTTGAAATAAATAGGGATGTGGTCTGGATGAGCATATATGCCGAAGAAGAACTTAAAATAAATAAATAAAATATATATAAAAAACATATAACCAACATTAACCATCGATTGTCCTGAGGAAGGACGCGATTTGCGTCCGAAACGTCGGCAATTGTAATAAAATTAGATAAAAATTGATTGAATTTTTGTCTGATTTCTTTCCTGGCTGCCATCCTACTCATATCTGCATATAACCAAGTATTTATTAATTTAAATAAGCGAAAAATGTAGGTACCGCCGGGAGTCGCACCACGGATCTGTCGATTTACGCTCAACATGCCCTACTACTGGACCACAGTACCGCACTCGCTTATTTAAATTTGATAGATGGCTAATTTCAGTCAGCTAGAGAGCAATTCTTCTCTTCTTCTCTTTTTGCAAGGTCTATTCATAAATGCCTTACCTTGTCGATTGCTTGGAATTTTGTCCCAGGTTAAGATATGCCGCTCCCTTGACCAGTCTTTGATAGCCTCCCTTACAGAAAACTTGGGTATTCCTAGGGCTGGCCTTTGGCGGATTAATGCAATTTTGTCGTGGGGGGGGATCGCCCCTCTCGCCCCCCCCTCTAATCCGCCCCTGGGGCTGGCTCTGGCAAGTTCATCTGCCATTTCGTTTCCCTTAATTAAAATTTTACGGGAAATGTTTGCCCAATTTGGTTTACCAAAAATTATTGTGTCTGGCAACGGGCCTCAATTTACTTCGTAAATGAATTCAAAGAATTTTGTGTTTCTAATGGAATTGAAGCAATTACTTCTACTCCTTATCTTCCTAAGACGAATGGGTTAGCAGAAAGGGCTATTCGTAAGAATATAATGAAATCGTCTCATTTGGATCAAGACCTGAAGCTTCAAAAATTTTAAATCTCTTATAGAAACTGTCCTCAGAGACCACAGGTCTTTCACCTGCAGAAATGATGTATAGGCATTCTTATTTAATCCATTTAATCATCTGACTGCCTGGTGTCTGAACCCGTGACTTTTGGTTTACGAGGTTAGCACGCTAACCCCTACACCAAGCCCCGAAGGCGATTCAAATAATATTAAGTGATTTAATTTTGCTTCATCCATGATCAAATATGTTCAAGACAGCTACGCTAGTACGCCTATCCAAATTGCTTGACTGATTAATTACTTTTCTTTCCTAATATTTAAAGCTAGGATCGATATGTACTAAAAAACCACAAAATATGCATTTAAACGGCCGAAATATGCACATCGTTAAGCACATTAATATATTTATTAATTTCTTGAAATGAGTGGATACGTAGGGCTTATAGCTGGTAGTTTAATAAGGATAGGTGAAAAGTGAAGAAAATCTGCAGCTAGTTGTTTTTCATTATTTTATTCCCACCACGTTGACGTTTCGATCCCGGTTGGGATCATCCTCAGAACTAATGTGTACATAACAAAAGAACGAAACAAAGATTAGCTTCGGGAAAAACATTAACAGTCATTATAAATTTTTTTATCTTAGAGTACAATGGTATCTTAGAATATATTTTACAAGGCTCTTAAAATAAAATACAAAGATTTTTTAAAGAAAATTGCATAATTACCAGGTGGGTGTTATGTATGTGTAAATTTGTAATTTTCAATCATATATTATATATAGAACTTAAAGATGGATTGATACAAATAGATTATATTAGTTATTATATAATTGAAAGTAAATGATCAAGAGAGATGGTCACGTCGCAAGACAAATTTGAAGTGAGTTCAGAACTCAAACCTCACCGCGCATCGCCAGGCAAGCTGACTCCCCTCCCTTATACTCCTCCCACGTCATCGGAGTGTTTTTTTCCGATTTAGCGCTTTATTAGATGCCTATACATAGATATAGACTGTTTATAATCTCTTTGGAAATTCACACATTTATTAGTAAATATACAGATAGCTTCAAGTGTCAGTCTTTTACAATAATTAGGCTCACAACCCAGAATCTCTGTAGCGCCAAAGTTAAACCTATGATCACTATTGAGAGCGTGTTCGGCTAGTGCTACACTCGTTTCTTTATTTTTTATGTTGTTTTTGTGCTGAGAGAGCCTGGTCCCCAAATATTGACGTGTTTGCCCGACATAACAACAATCACAATTCTCACAGGGCACCTTATAAATCACATTAGATCGTTTATGAAGTGGTGTTGCGTCTTTATTATTATATAAGAAGGATAGCATATTAATCGGTTTAAAGGCCAACACTATATTAGAATCCACTTGTTGAATGTGTTTCCTTATACGCTCTGACAGACCAGGGGTATAAAAGTAAGGCTTATATATAATTTGTCTTCCGATGTAGAGCCCAATTGTGTGTTATTAGGTGCATTCGATACATTATTAGAGTGAAGTTGGTTCGAGTTATTTGGCGGTTGTCGATTTTTAAAAAAATACACTTTAAATATTTTTTCCACAAAACACTTGGGGTATTTATTAGCTACCATAAGTGTTTTAATTTCATTAAAACACTCTCGCTTGTATCTCTCACTTGTAAGTCTATCTGCTCTTTTGATCATGTTATAGAGAAGATTTTTCTTATATAAAACAGGATGGTTGGAATAATAATTGAGCAACCGTAAAGACTTGCAGCTCTTTCTTACCCATTTCGTCTCAATTATTGCCCCGACTCTCATCAATTTGAGATCAAGAAAGTTTATTTCTTCATTGTTTTCAAGTTCATAGGTAAAATTAATTTTATCCATACAACCATTCAATATGCTCAAGATCGGACTTATTTGGTCTTCTGGAATGGCTGTAATAATATCGTCCACGTATTTAAAAACAAATGAAGGTTTATAAGGGAAGGAAGAGTTAATTTGATCAAAGAGATGGTCGATTACTAGGTTAGCAATAATGGGCCCTAAGCTGGAACCCATAGGGACTCCACATTTTTGCGAATATATCTTCCCATTAAAGATGAAATACGTATTTTTTAAGATGAAGTCAAGTAAGGAATAAAAGTCTTCTTTTTCAAGGTATGTATGTGAATCAATTAAGTCCCATTTCTCATAGATTATACTATATGCTAAGCCTAGATCAATGTTAGTAAACAAAGACACAATGTCATATGAGACTAATTTTTCATCAGGAGATATTATTATTTCTTCAAGCCTATTTTTAAATTGAAAAGAGTCCTTAATATTCATCGTACCGAGGGGAATAAAATTCAATATATTCACTATGTATTTTGACAATTTGTAAAGAGGGGAACCAATTGTAGAGACTATGGGCCTTATAGAGTTGTTCTTGTGGGTTTTCACCAGGCCATGGAATTTAGGGACTACACCATTTCGAGTGATACATCCCTTCAACTGGGTAGCTTCACGGTTGAGTTCATTCGGCAGCATATTTTTTATTAAGTTATTCATTTTTGTTTGAATTGACTGAGTTGGGTCGTGCTTTAAAATTGTGTATGTGTTGTTATCCGATAAGAGATCATTAATTTTTGTTATATAATCCTGTCTATTTAAAACCACCGAATGGTTAGATTTATCACTCTTAGCAATTATAATGTTTTCTTTATTCAGTTTATAAAATTGTTTTGTTTCTTTTAAGCATTTATTTAGAATATTACTATTAGTAGATTTATGTGAAATATTTTTATTTGAGTTATCAAAATTTGTTATGATGTTTATCAATCTACCTCGAGTGTTGGACATCATTTCATTTGGGAGATTATCTACAATGTTCTCCACATCAACAATAGTTTTTCTCAATTGTCTATCCCAACTAATTTTGGTATAACTGTTATGTTTATGACCTAGGGATATAATTGTATTTACATTGGGTGGGATTTCAATATCAGACAGGTTAATCACAAAATCTAATAACACACAATTGGGCTCTACATCGGAAGACAAATTATATATAAGCCTTACTTATACCCCTGGTCTGTCAGAGCGTATAAGGAAACTCATTCAACAAGTGGATTCTAATATAGTGTTGGCCTTTAAACCGATTAATATGCTATCCTTCTTATATAATAATAAAGACGCAACACCACTTCATAAACGATCTAATGTGATTTATAAGGTGCCCTGTGAGAATTGTGATTGTTGTTATGTCGGGCAAACACGTCAATATTTGGTGACCAGGCTCTCTCAGCACAAAAACAACATAAAAAATAAAGAAACGAGTGTAGCACTAGCCGAACACGCTCTCAATAGTGATCATAGGTTTAACTTTGGCGCTACAGAGATTCTGGGTTGTGAGCCTAATTATTGTAAAAGACTGACACTTGAAGCTATCTGTATATTTACTAATAAATGTGTGAATTTCCAAAGAGATTATAAACAGTCTATATCTATGTATAGGCATCTAATAAAGCGCTAAATCGGAAAAAAACACTCCGATGACGTGGGAGGAGTATAAGGGAGGGAGTCAGCTTGCCTGGCGATGCGCGGTGAGGTTTGAGTTCTGAACTCACTTCAAATTTGTCTTGCGACGTGACCATCTCTCTTGATCATTTACTTTCAATTATATAATAACTAATATAATCTATTTGTATCAATCCATCTTTAAGTTCTATATATAATATATGATTGAAAATTACAAATTTACACATACATAACACCCACCTGGTTGGTAATTATGCAATTTTCTTTAAAAAATCTTTGTATTTTATTTTAAGAGCCTTGCAAAATATATTCTAAGATACCATTGTACTCTAAGATAAAAAAATTTATAATGACTGTTAATGTTTTTCCCGAAGCTAATCTTTGTTTCGTTCTTTTGTTATGTACACATTAGTTCTGAGGATGATCCCAACCGGGATCGAAACGTCAACGTGGTGGGAATAAAATAATGAAAAACAACTAGCTGCAGATTTTCTTCACTTTTCACCTATCCTTATATTTATTAAGTTAATTTTTGAGGGCATCACAAAATGAATTAACATTTTTTGTATTAATTTGTGATTTTTTTTTGTTTCCTTAGGTCCAGTTTTCCTTTGTATACATTGTAAAACAAATTTTATAAATTTATATTTTCTATGGAAGCATTCCAAAAAATGTATATCAAACGTTATACAAAGAATAGATGAAAGAAAATTTGATTTTTTCATAAAACCATCAAAAAAAGGTGATTAAAAGCAATTTATAATTTTTATTTTTTTTGTTCAATTTTTTTAAGACATTTCATTTTCAGGAAAAGAAGAATCTTTAGAAAAAAACAAAAAGAAAAAATTGAAGAACAAAAATGAAAATAAAAACATTCTGTTAAATTCCAAAAAGAATTCAAACATCTCATTTGCCGACAAAAAAATATATCCCAAGAAATCTTATACATGCGACATTTGTTCAAAACAATTCAATAAAAAATCCTCACTGACCAGGCATTTACGTATTCATTCTGCCCAGAAACCATTCAAGTGTGAAATATGTTCAAAACAATTTAATCGAAAATCCCATCTGACCAGACATTTACGTATTCATTCTGGCCTGAAACCATTCAAGTGTGAAATATGTGCAAAACAATTTAATCAAAAATCCTATCTGACCAGCCATTTACGTATTCATTCTGGCCAGGAATCTTTCAAGTGTGAAACATGTTCAAAACAATTTCTTCACAATTCCACTCTCACTAGACATTTACGTATTCATTCCAGCCAGAAACCTTTCAAGTGTGAAACATGTTCAAAACAATTTAATCAAAAATCCCATCTGACCAGGCATTTACGTATTCATTCTGGCCAGGAATCTTTCAAGTGTGAAATATGTGCAAAACAATTTAATCGAAAATCTACTCTCATTACTCATTTACGTATTCATTCTGGCCTGAAAGCATTCAAGTGTGAAATATGTGCAAAACAATTTAATCAAAAATCTAATCTCAATACCCATTTACGTATTCATTCTAGAAAAAAATGCACGATCGAAATAATATAATGTTTAGATGAATAAGATCTCTTTCTCTTTAATATTGTTTGTAGGATGGATCGCTCAGTGAATGAATGTGTATGTGTATTATCTATGGTGTATGTGTGAGTGAATCAAGGTATACATGAGAGGGATCTGTGTGAGCCGTGATTTTTATTATGAGAAAAGAGAGTTTTCATGTTTATTGATTATGATTATGATAGACTAAATGATGATTGAAATGATTTATGTTATATTCGTTTAATTAAATATATATGTTATTTAACTCAGCCCATTATTCCTACAAACTGGTGGCCAGAGTTGGGTTTTATACACGATTTTGCAGTTTTATACAAAAATCGCGGATAAAACTTGTATAAAACGTATATAATGTATAAAACGTATAAAATGTATAAAACTTGGATGCGCATGCGCAAGCCCGACAAGAAAGGAAATTCAAATAAAATTTCATTTTTCATTTATTAACATTTTGATTATATTATTCACTAAATAAAAAGCAATCAACATCGTCAATGCTTTAAAACATTATAAAATATGAAAAGCTTTTAAGCTGTTTTTTCAGGGGGAGGGGGTTGGTTTTTTACAGTTTTATACCTTTTATACATCGGCCTAGTTTTATCCGCGATAGTTTTATACATGTATAAAACCGTGTATTATACTCGGCGGGATAAAACCTGCCAACTTTGCTGGTGGCAGAGCGTGGTTGGCGACATTTAATTGATTAACGTGATTCGAGGGACTTGGGTATTAAAAGATAAGTATTCGAAAGTAGGCTTGTTTCTGCGAGATGCCGAGGGAAGTAAGACAAAAACATAGACAAAAAAAAATTAAATAAGTTGCACGGAAAAGTTTAGGTATAAACAAACCATTTAATAGGAAAATAAGCACTTTAATATACTTCAAACACGTTTAATAAAATAAAAAATACTTTGATATATATATGGTTTAAATATTGATGAAATATAATATATAAAGAGCATAAGATGCCAGTTAAAATCGCTGGTGCAGCTGTGTTGATTGCGTTCTAGACGTTGTAAGAGAGCGAGCAGTAATGGCGGCGTCTCGTCTTGTTCGTGATGCCGTTATGGTCACGTGGCGCGCAAGCTTCCTTCAATGGCCGCTAGGCGCATAGTTTTCTTTCATGGCCGTTAGGGAGCTTGAGGCTGGTCGTCCACTGGACGCGACAACGCGCTACCGCTACAAGCGCTACAACACGCTACAGATCCCAATGTGTGTGAATCAATTGAAGCTCGTCCACTGCAAGCGCGCGACATCACGCTACAACGCGCTTCGAGCGACAAGGCGCTACAGATCCCAAAAAAATGGGATCTGTAGCGCGTTGTAGCGTCTAACCCTTTGTTTTTCTAACCTAAAATACTCTCACCGGCAAAAAAAAAACCGCAACACTTTGTTTTTTCTTAATAAAATTGATGCAATTGAATTAAAAAATGTCGATATTCAATTTGTGGGACAAAATAAGATTAAATAGACCTCAAAGAGCCTCAGTTACTTCATCAATCACTGTTTGTTCGGTGAGTGTGTATTTAAATGAATTTTCATAAAATTTTTTTAATTTTTATCAAGTGTTTTATGGATCAACTGTTTTGCAAATATCAGGTTTGATTTTTCATCATTGTCAGGATCTTTAAAAATAAACATAGAGTATGTTTAATTTATTTTATATTCAACCACCTCCCTGTATTCAACACATACTTATTCTTTTATGGTCGACATTACAATTTTTTCTGATATATATATATATACCGGTATATTAAATTGATAAAAGATATACATTTTTGCTTTTTTCACATTGAGTGATTTGATGAAGTAACTGCGGCTCTTCGAGGTCTATTTAAAATAACCTTCATCCCAGAATATAAAGAATTTTAAAATAAGATTGTTTGAAAATTTAGCGAAAATAAATATAAATTTCGAGATTTTTATCTTGGTTTTATATTTCAATTTAATTATTTATTAAAATTATATGATTTTATTTTATTTATTGGTTAGAAATGTATATGAAATTTTATGTCAAATGTAGCGTGAAGTAGCGTGCAGTGGACGACCCTTGTCGCGTGTTGTAGCGTCTCTTGTTGTCGCGCTTGTAGCGGTAGCGTCCAGTGGACGACCAGGCTGAAGCATTTTGAATCGGTGAAACCGACAAGACTATATGAATATATATAATTAAAGAATTTTGATTAATGAATTTATGTGAAGGTCATAAGAAGAATAAAAATGGTTGATTCGAATATATTTGAAATATCGAGAATTGAAGCATTGACCTCGCTTTAGGCGCTTATTAAGACTAGACATTTACATATATTATTTCTGAAAATGAACCAAAGAGAGAAGAAGAAACCAAATGGAATGAATGGGCTAGAAAGAATGATGAAGTATATGGTATGATAATTTTGACTCTGTCGCCTGCACAGGCCATGACGTTCCGAGGAATTTCGAACTACCATAAGAATTATGGGAATTATTAAAGAAACGAACATGAAGGAGGCGGAGCAACAAAGGAGAATTCAACTGAAAATTAATTGAGCAAGGATAGAAAAAGAAGAAAAAGAAACTATAGAAGAATATTTGACTCAAGCTCAATCAATAGCGAATGAAATTATGGAATTGGGTACGAAGATTGAGGAACAAAGGAGGGTGTTTTTCATGCGGTAGGGTGGGACATCGGGCATAGGATTGCTGGTTTAAGAAGAAAACAAATGAAGAGGATGCATATAGTAGAGATAATTAATCCAAGGTGGCGCAGAGGATACAGAACTCAAGAAAATATAAAAGAATATACAAATTCGGCAAACGAATTTCCAATGAATGCGAGAGAAGTACAGAGAAAAGTGATTGGCGAACGTGTGGAAAAAATGAATTGGACTCGGGGGATGTTCATCACATATTACGTGTCAGGGAGAGAAGATGATTGAAAAAAATTCCAGAGAAAATTGAGATTTCTACAGCGGAAGAACGAAGAAAAATTCAGTCTGAGTGCATCAGAGGAACTTCGAATGTAAGAGATGTCCAGTGGGGGCTCGCTAGGCGACGCCTACCTTATAAATATACAGAAAAATATTTATCAATTTTATTATATTTATTAAGTTTAAAAATATTTAGTTTCATAAAATAATTACTATATTTATTAATTATTATATATGATTTTGCAAAAAAAAAAAATTTGTAACACTTCAGAACCTCGTATTTATAAAGTAAAGGCGATATTTTTCTTTGTCTATTTACTGCCTGTACTCCACACTCCGCTGCCCACATTTCTAGACAGTCGCGCATGCGCACAGCAGTGATAGCTAGCGCTAAAGGTCGAACGGTTAGGCGATGAACTAAGTAGCCTATGCCAAGCCGATGACAAGTGTTACCGTAGAGCGCACAATTTCTCATGTTTAAAACGCATAAAAAATTATTTAAGAAATTCAATGTCGCAGGAAAGGTTGTCTTCTCTTTCGTTGTTATCAATAGAAAAAGATTTATTAGTTCAAATTTCGAAACAAGATAACTTCACAGATCAAATTATTGAATTATTTTCTAAATTAAAAGATAGGCGAATAGATTTAATTTACAAAAATAAATAAATACTCCTTTTTTCTTTCTATTTTTCGCAAATAATATATATATTTGTCGCCTACCCAGTTGTCTCGGTCACGAGCCGCCACTGGAGATGTCGGAGAGTGAAAGGTGTGAAAGTGAAACTAGAAAAGGTTTTGCACGTTCCGAATTTGAATGGAAATTTGATGTCTGTACCGCAGTTAGTCAAGAAAGGAAAACGAATAACTTTAGACGATAAAGGGGCCAAAATAAGACTGGAGAAGTAATTGCTAAAGGAAAATTTGAAAATAATACGTTTACGGTCAAACTGGAAGTAGGTAAGTGCATGAAGGCAAATGAAACAAATAAAGACTTGGTCATGTAAATTATGAATATTTGAATAAATTGGAAAGAGAAGATCTTGTTAGAGGATGGGTAAATTGTCAGGAGAAGAAAAAAGATGTGAGGTTTGCATTCGTGCGAAAATGACAAGATTGCCATTTAAGCCGCCCCCTGTTTTCGTTGTCGAAAAAAATTGCCACATACATACACACACACACACATCTGTGGTAATTTTTTTCGTCAAAGAAAACTCAAAAACTATTTGTTCAATTGTTTTGAAATTTTGCACCCATAAACTAGGGGTAGAAACCAAGAACTGAAAAGATTTTGGTAAACATCGGACCATTAGGGTTTATTGCCAATTTAGGATATGCATGTGTTCAGATGTTAAGAAAGGCTCTTGAGTTCAAGCGAGGGTACCGGCTGGGGACACCAAAAGAGTCTATAACTACTCTGTTCTTTTTTATTTTCAACTGGTTGCATAGCTCCTCCCACAGCCCTAATCGTATACCTGGATAGCTGGGACTCTGAGCTACAAACTTCCTCTCTAATTTCCAAGTCAACTTCCCTTTTTTAAGAAATTTGTTTACTATGTTACTCCCTGGTTCATATATGTGTACTTAACTCATTCAATAGATTCATTGAAAATTGTGAATTTCTATAGAACATATACATATATACATACCGGTACATACATTTTCCCTTTTCATTTTTATATATAGAGATTATTTTAACGGGTGATTATTCATGAACTTAAAATTTTTTGTGAATCATATCCTTTGCCGGGACTCTCACAAACACACACTCAAAATTTCATCAAATTCGTTTAGGAGGAGTTCAGTCACATACACACGTACAGAAGAATTATATATATAAAAAGAAGAAGAAGATACGAGAAAGTAAAAATTCGCGTAAGATTATTGTGTTTGGTTCAGATGGAGACGAAACAAGAATAAAACATATCTTATTCTGGGGGTTTTATTTATTTATTTTATTTTTTTTTTTATTGAACCTGGATCATTCCAATTTGGCAGATATCTCCATTCTTTCGTTATACAAGCAACCTAGAAAGCAAATAAAAAAAACACAACTATCCAAATGTCTACCAAATCTTTTCAAAAAGATTGCGCGCGAATAAAATATCAAGCCTGAAGAAAGCGTGTCCAGCGTAAAGGACGCTAAACATTAGAATCAGGAGAGTTTTTTTTTTTTTTAAACATTCACACTTTTTTCTCATTCACACTGTCTTTTCGGCAACTCAGGCCATATAAGACATTTACGATAACCGTTATTGATTTAATATACATATATGGGGTCCAGGCATTCTTATTTAAGCCATTTGGTATCCAATTGGCCTAAATAAAATCATCGGACTGCCTGGGGTCCGAACCCGCGACGTTTGGTATACGAGGCTAGCACTCTAACCTCTACACCAAGCCCCGAGGGTATCAAGAGAGTTGAAAACAAAAAGCTCGAGATTAAATCTCTCTGGAAACAAGTTTTTTTTTCTTCCAGCCTACTGTTTAAATACGACTAAATTTAAATCAAATTAAACTTTTCGCGCGCAGAGTTAGTCACGAGATTTGCCTCCAGGTGTCCTTAAACTTATTTTAACACGGAGTTGTCCAATCTTGTTTCTGTTTGCTCTGCGATTTATGCGTTTGTTAAACTATATTCTTCGAATTATTGAATTATAATTGAATATTAAAAATTGTGTTCATTCAATTGGTAAAATTTGTTTACTATGTTACTCCCTGGTTCATATATGTGTACTTAATTCATTCAATAGATTCATTGAAAATTGTGAATTTGTATAGAACATATACTTATATACATACCGGTATATACATTTTCCCTTTTCATTTTTATATATAGAGATTATTTTAACGGGTAATTATTCATGAACTTAAGATTTTTTGTGAATCATATCCTTTCCGGGACTCTCCCGGAACACAGACAAAAAACTTACGCCGATATTTTAGAATTCAAAATGTAAATAAATAAAAAATGGTAAACATGGGTAAATATTTATATTTTTTTACCATGGCAACCCTTTCTCCTAATTTTTATTTTTTTCTTATTTTAACGGTTAATTACTCATTAACTTATTGTTATTTGTGAAACAAAACCTGTCCGGGACTCTCACAAACACACACTAAAAATTTCATCTAAATCGGTTCAGTCGTTTAGGAGGAGTTCAGTTACATACACACGTACAGAAGAATTATATATATAAAGAAGAAGAAAAGAAGAAGAAGATACGAGAAAGTAAAAATTCGCGTAAGATTATTGTGTTTGGTTCAGATGGAGACGAAACAAGAATAAAACATATCATATTCTGGGGGTTTTATTTATTTATTTTATTTTTTTTTTTTTTTTGTTGAACCTGGATCATTCCAATTTGGCAGATATCTCCATTCTTCCGTTATACAAGCAACCTAGAAAGCAAATAAAAAAAACAACTATCCAAATGTCTACCAAATCTTTTCAAAAAGATTGCGCGCGAATAAAATATCAAGCCTGAAGAAAGCGTGTCCAGCGTAAAGGACGCTATACAGAAGAATCAAAGAGAGTTGATAACAAAAAAGGAGTTCAAATCTTTTTGGAAACAAGTTTTTTTTTCCCCCAACCTAATGATTAATTGCGACTAAATTTAAATCAAATTAAACTTTTCGCGCGCAGAGTTAGTCGCGAGATCTGCCTCCAGGTGGCCTTAAACTTATTTTAACTTGGAGTTGTCCAATCTTGTTTCTGTTTGCTCTGCATTTTATGCGTTTGTTAATCTATAATCTTAGAATTATTGAATTATAATTCACTTTTATTCCCTAATTATAATTGAATATTAAAAATTGTGTTGATTCAATTTGTAAAAAATGTCATATATCAAACAAGAAGACATTTCAAACGAGGATATCAAATATCCCATACATATTGGTAACTTCTTTTTTATTTTATAACCTATTCTCTTTCTCTTCTGTCATTTTTTGTTCTAATTTGAATTCTTTTTTTAAATATTTATCCCAAATATGTACATTTAAATATAAAATATGCTCAATGGCGTATTTATTTTGTGTTGATAATTTTAGAATAAAGAAATAAAATTGGGCAGCATTCGTTTATAAGGCATAACTGTGTTTATATACAGACATGTAGGCTATATATCTAATACTCGCCCTCAATTTTATTTCTCTTGCAGCAGAACAAATAATAACTATAGCAAATTCAACATGTTTATTAATTCGGTAAACTTTTGTAAATTAAATGATTTTGTTAATTTATCGGATATATTCTGATTTGTAGGTAAATACTTGATGTCCAGTATTCCTTTCAAAACCAGATCCTTTATAAAATGATAACGTGTATCTATATGTTTAGATCTCTTACTATTTTCATAACTCCAAGATAATTGAATTGAACTCTGATTATCCATAAATAATATCGCATTTCCAGCTTCTATTTTTTCCATGTCTGTCGTTACCCCTATTAATGAAACTAACAATTGTAAGTCGTCTGAATAGGCAACAATTCCTTCATTCCCTTTCGATTTGAAATATTTCAGACTTTTTTGAATTAAAAATTAAATATACAAATTAAACACTAGGTTATTTGTTTCAAAGGTTTTATTAATTAAAAATTAACACTTGATACGAATTTCGACAATTCCTTGTCATCATCACAAGTGATTACATTCTAATACATGAAAGACTTTCAGAATGTAATCACTTGTGATGATGACAAGGAATTGTCGAAATTCGTATCAAGTGTTAATTTTTTAATTAATAAAACCTTTGAAACAAATAATGTAGTGTTTAATTTGTATATTTAATTTTAATTTACAAAATGTTTCAACGAGAACCAACGGTCGAAAGTTTAAATCTTATTAAAATTTTTTGTTTCTTTTAGATATCTTAAAAATAATTGATTTATGAATTTTAAAAAAATCGTTGGAGCAAATTTTGAGAAAATCGAAAAAAACTGAAAAACTACATCAGTAAAGTACTAGTACTTTTTTGATTAAAAGCATTTTTTCACGCTCCCGGGGGGTATTTAACTTATATATAAAATTTCAGCCTCAGAGCTCAATTCCTTCATGCTTAAAATCGAACACACACACACACCCACAGACAAGCCATGTCGCGAAAACCACTTTTTTGGATTCTGGGGACCTCAAACGTGTATATCCATCAAAATCTCGACATCGCGAATAAAATATCAAGCCTGAAGAAAGCGTGTCCAGCGTAAAGGACGCTATACATTAGAATCAAGAGAGTTTTTTTTTTTTTTTTTAAACATTCACACTGTCTTTTCGGCAACTCAGGCCATATAAGACATTTACGATAACCGTTATTGATTTAATAAACATATATGGGGTCCAGGAATTCTTATTTAAGCCATTTGGTATCCAATTGGCCTAAATAAAATCATCGGACTGCCTGGGGTCCGAACCCGCGACGTTTGGTATACGAGGCTAGCACGCTAAGCTCTACACCAAGCCCCGAAGGCATCAAGAGAGTTGAAAACAAAAAGCTCGAGATTAAATCTCCCTGGAAACAAGTTTTTTTTTTCATCCAACCCATCCAACCTACTGTTTAAATCAAATTAAACTTTTCGCGCGCAGAGTTAGTCGCGAGATCTGCCTCCAGGTGTCCTTGAACTTATTTTAACACAGAGTTGTCCAATCTTGTTTCTTATTGCTCTGCGATTTATGCGTTTGTTAATCTATATCATCTATATTCTTCGAATTATTGAATTATAATTGAATATTAAAAATTGTGTTGATTCAATTGGTAAAAAATGTCATATATCAAACAAGAAGACATTTCAAACGAGGATATCAAATATCCCATACATATTGGTAACTTTTTTTTAATTTTATAACCTATTCTCTTTCTCTTCTGTCATTTTATTCTAATTTGAATTCTTTTTTTAAATTCAAATTTATCCCAAATATGTACATTTACATATAAAATATACCCAATGGCGTATTTATTTTGTTTTAATAATATAATATAATTTCATAATATTAATTAAATAATATTATAATATTTACAAATAAACGGATAATAGGCAAAGTTATTTAATTTTTGGCAGACGGTCTTCAAGGCCGACATACACCATGAGATTTTCCTCAAGGCCTCAGGGGGGAAAAAGATGTAAAATATGTTTTTGGAATATTTAAAATGACCCGTGACTAGGGACACGAAAAAAGTATCGATACTTTTCTTTCGATACTTTACTCATATGATTACTTGATTGCCGGTATCGAATGAAAAATACTCATTCAAAAATGATTTTTTTTTAAGTTTTTTCGGCATCTTAGGCCATATAGACAGACTTTAAACGTTATACAAATATTTCAATTACGATTCTGCCAAAGAATATAGCATATTCTTTTATATATATTTTTTCTCTCGATATAAATAGTAAGTTTATATATAACAGAATGTTCGATATTTGTGGAATAGACTTTATTTCATCATATTCCTAATAATTATTTATTAATAATTGAAAATTTGATACTTTTTAATAAAAACCCTTCAATTTAATAACATGTCTAATTTAATTTTTTTTGTATATTGCAAACTGTATTCACTAAATTTAAAAGTGAGCAAATATTACATAGAAAAGCAAATTATTAACTAATAATAACACTTGTCTAAAGGTTTTATTCACAAGAAATCTGATTAGTGAATCTAGTATATTTTTTTATACTGATCTCAGATATGTAGTTAGAATTTTTCCACCAGGCACTGTTTTAGTGATATAGAGAAAAATAAATTTTAATAGAAAATGTGCTCTAAAACGGCTCTTATTTTGAATTTTCAAGATTTTTTTAAACACTTGAAAATTAGATTTTTCTATTATATCTCTAAAACTGAGCCTGATGGGGAAAAACTGAAATGATATTTGAATTTACGAAAAATACTTATAGAATCGCATATCTTTATTCTTGTGAATGTATTAAGGTTCATTTTTGTCGAACAGTGAATATGGACAGACTTTTATTTTGGCGAAATGTGTATTTTGGTTGAGAAAGCCCCGTCCTCCTGATGCTCATTACTTTGGGGTAAATGCCACACGAGTATACCGCATTGATCTTCCGTTGGGCCCTTTGAACGACTTCAAGAGCTTAAGATGCCGAAAAAACTTAAAAAAAGAGGAAAAATACTCATACTTAAAAAATACTCGATACCTACTGGTATCGATACTTTCCTTTCGATACGATACCAAGTACAAGTATCGATACTTTTTTCGATACCGTATCCCTACCCGTGACCCGTGCCTCAGAGAATAGAGATTAACTTCTGGGGTCCCGGGTTCTCTTCCCGTCCCCAGCTAGAAATATTCATTTCAAATAAATTCGATACCAATTATTTGAAATAAATAGGCATGTGGTCTGGATGAGCATATATGGTGAAAAAGAACTTAAAATAAATAAATAAAATATATATAAAAAACATATAACCAAGTATTTATTAATTTAAATAAGCGAAAAATGTAGGCACCGCCGGGAGTCGCACCACGGATCTCTTTCCTATTTATATAAATTGATTGGTAACAAATTCAATTGAAATTAAAGAGCGGGAATCATAATTTCTTTAGATTACTAGTTTTTATAACATTTTGAATTTCTTCTCGGGGGGGGGGGGGGGAACGCCCTGCTAGCCCACCCATTTAATCCGCCCCTGGGGCTGGCTCTGGCAAGTTCATCTGCCATTTCGTTTCCCTTAATTCCACTGTGTCCTGGGATTCATATGAGTTTTACGTCATTCATTCTCCCCAGTTCCTGTAGTGAATTAAAGCATTCGAGGACCATGGACACTCTATAATAGCGTACATCTCTGTTTGAAATACTGTAGCATGATCTCCCAGAGGAAAGCTTAAGCTGACCCTAGGTCTCATGCACCCGTGCCGGCGCCAGTTCTCTTATGAATTTAATGCACATAAAAAAAACCCCATTGGAAAATTCCTTATAATAGTCTAGTGTTTTTTTTTTAAGTACGTTTAGACGTCGATCCTGAACCCCCTTAAGATTAAGGATTTGAAAGATGCTACATGAGGGACATCTCCAGTTAAAAGTGCTACTTCTGCTATTACTATTAAAATTTTATGGGAATTGTTTGCCCGATTTGGTTTACCAAAAATTATTGTGTCTGCAACGGGCCTCAATTTACTTCGTAAATGAATTCAAAGAATTTTGTGTTTCTAATGGAATTGAAGCAATTACTTCTACTCCTTATCATCCTAAGACGAATGGGTTAACAGAAAGGGCTATTCGTATGAATATAATGAAATCGTCTCATTTGGATCAAGACCTGAAGCTTCAAAGATTTTAAATGTCTTATAGAAACTGTCCTCAGAGACCACAGGTCTTTCACCTGCAGAAATGATGTATAGGCATTCTTATTTAATCCATTTAATCATCTGACTGCCTAGGGTCTGAACCCGCGACTTTTGGTTTACGAGGTTAGCACGCTAACCCCTACACCAAGCCCCGAAGGCGATTCAAATAATATTAAGTGATTTAATTTTGCTTCATCCATGACCAAATATGTTCATGACAGCTACGCTAGTACGCCTATCCAAATTGCTTGACTGATTAATTACTTTTCTTTCCTAATAATTAAAGCTCGGATCGATATGTACTAAAAAACCACAAAATATGCATTTAAACTCCCGAAATATGCACATCGTTAAGTACATTAATATATTTATTAAGTTAATTTTTGAGGGCATCACAGAAAAAATTAACATTTTTTTGTATTATTTTGTGATTTTTTTTTTGTTTCATTAGGTCCAGTTTTCCTTTGTATACATTGTAAAACAAATTTTATAAATTTATATTTTCTATGGAAGCATTCCAAAAAATGTATATCAAACGTTATACAAAGAATAGATGAAAGAAAATTTGATTTTTTCATAAAACCATCAAAAAAAGGTGATTAAAAGCAATTTTTAATTTTTATTTTTTTGTTTAATTTTGAATAAGACATTTCATTTTCAGGAAAAGAAGAATCTTTAGAAAAAAACAAAAAGAAAAACTTGAAGGACAAAAATGAAATTAAAAACATTCTGTTAAATTCCAAAAAGAATTCAAACATCTCATTTGCCGACAAAAAAATATATCCCAAGAAATCTTATACATGCGACATTTGTTCAAAACAATTTAATCGAAAATCCCATCTGACCAGGCATTTACGTATGCATTCTGCCCAGAAACCATTCAAGTGTGAAATATGTTCAAAACAATTTAATCGAAAATCCTTACTGACCAGCCATTTACGTATTCATTCTGCCCAGAAACCATTCAAGTGTGAAATATGTTCAAAACAATTTAATGATAAATCCCATCTGACCAGGCATTTACGTATTCATTCTGACCAGAAACCATTCAAGTGTGAAATATGTTCAAAACAATTTAAACAGAAAAGTCATCTCACTACCCATTTAGGTATTCATTCTGGCCTGAAACCTTTCAAGTGTGAAATATGTTCAAAACAATTTAATCGCAAATCTAATCTCACTAATCATTTAAGTATTCATTCTGCCCAGAAACCATTCAAGTGTGAAATATGTTCAAAACAATTTAATCGCAAATCTAATCTCACTAATCATTTAAGTATTCATTCTGCCCAGAAACCATTCAAGTGTGAAATATGTTCAAAACAATTTAATGATAAATCCCATCTGACCAGGCATTTACATATTCATTCTGACCAGAAACCATAGAAGTGTGAAATATGTTCAAAACAATTTAATGATAAATCCCATCTGACCAGGCATTTACGTATTCATTCTGCCCAGAAACCATTCAAGTGTGAAATATGTTCAAAACAATTTAAACAGAAAAGTCATCTCACTACCCATTTACGTATTCATTCTGGCCTGAAACCTTTCAAGTGTGAAATATGTCCAAAACAATTTAATCGCAAATCCATTCTCACTAACCATTTACGTATGCATTCTGGCCTGAAACCATTCAAGTGTGAAATATGTTCAAAACAATTTAATCGCAAATCCATTCTCACTAACCATTTACGTATGCATTCTGGCCTGAAACCTTTCAAGTGTGAAATATGTTTAAAACAATTTAATCAAAAATCTAATCTCACTAGACACTTACGTATGTATGCATTCTGCCCAGAAACCATTCAAGTGTGAAATATGTTTAAAACAATTTAATCGAAAATCCTTACTGACCAGCCATTTACGTATTCATTCTGCCCAGAAACCATTCAAGTGTGAAATATGTTCAAAACAATTTAATCAAAAATCTAATCTCACTAATCATTTAAGTATTCATTCTGCCCAGAAACCATTCAAGTGTGAAATATGTTCAAAACAATTTAATGATAAATCCCATCTGACCAGGCATTTACGTATTCAT
>JAKCPI010002810.1:0-36447 GCA_023213315.1 Euborellia annulipes
CTTTCGTTAATTTAAAGTTGTATTCCGTACTTGTTTACCAGAATTCTTACATTAATTTTTAAAATTTTATATTAAAATTAATTACATCCTTTGTTCCCCCCCCTTTTGCGTATCCGCTACTGGTATGAGTAGAAGTTGCTTATGAGATGCTTTTTTTTTCAACTTTTTATGCTTATTTAACAACTTTTTTTTTCATTTTTTTATGCTTTTTTGTCCGGTCTCTATTAATTAAATAAAAATAATTAATAAAAGGTCTTGAGTCACCGGGATATTTTTTTAAGAACTCTTTTCGGCATCTAAGGGCATTTAGACCCCATTCCTATTTATTTCCAATGATTATTCTTATTAGTAACCGTCATAATTTAAATAAATTTCTTTCATTCAGAGATGCTTAGCACTATGGAATTTTGTTCAAAATCAAAAAAATTTCCCAAGCAAGGGCATAGCCAAAAGTTATTTTCGGGGGTGGGGGTGGGGTTATAAAGAATAATAAATTTCTTTTTTACATTTCTTTTGAGAATTTCAACTCTCATATCCTCCCTCGCCCCCCTATAAACAACTTTGATTGATTCAAGACCGATATCCTCTGACTTATCTAAAGTCGAGCACCAACTTTGATAAGAATCCAATTGCCACACATCCTAATTGATAGAATTTATATCTAATCTATACATTTGATGAGATTCTGATCAGACAACTCAATTATAAAATAATTTATAAAAAAAAAAAAAAATTGAATAAATTCAGCGGAATTATGTTTTGTTTGACGTGTAATAGAGACTAGCTCTGCAATATTCCCTTTAATATCACATCTACTACGTAGGCTATACTAGATATTTAATCTCTTAATGAACGATAAGATATGAGTCTCTTTTTAAGATAATTCAAACACTTTTCGTATGCAAATTAAATTTGATTAATATGATCGTGTCACAATTGCATAATACTACACTTATTTCATTGAACTTACCCTCCTTTTTTTCTTCAAATAAATTCATAATCATTTGTACGTCACAAACTTTAATATCTACGAAAAATTACTTTTTTGTACAAATAATTTTAAAGTGAAACTTTTATTTGATCCCCTTCTATCAGCATGACGCGTTTCAAGCTGTGACGTCAAAGGCTGTGACGCTACAAGCCGTAACGACAAAAATAGGAAAGTTGAATTTTAATATATATGACGAATTATAAAAAAATAATTGTGAGATTCAATTATTAAATTTTTAAAATGATAAAATATAATTTTTAAAATAATTTGAAATGATTAAAATCATTTATTTGCTAAATAAATATTGTTCTCAGTTTTTAACATGCGTCTATTGATTTCCCATTTTCCAATTATTAAGTTAAGATTAAAAACGCGATTTTAATACCCTAATTGAATAATTTTCTGAAATTTTCAGTTAAACGCCTACGATCCGAAAAAAAAGTTTCCCTTGCATCGTGGTTTCATAAAACCACAAAATGATTTTTTAAATATTTTTCTAGTTCCAATAATTTATAAAGTTTCCTCTTAACGGGAGGCTAGATATCGTACTGAATCTAATTTAGATACTATTAAATAAACATAGGCTAAAAATGGATATAGGAGACGTAGCAGCCATTAAAAAAAAACTTTTATTTTATTAATTAATCTTCGACTTTTCGGTCACTAATCACGACCTTCATCAGAACGAAGAAGAAGAAGTTCCAATCGAGCAGGCCACTCCCTATAATACATATATTAGTCGTTAAATTATTGTCTATAGGCCTATATTGTATAATTGACAATGTCAATGAAAATAATACTCCACATTCTGTATTTTAACAATTAATCGTCCTGATGAAGGTCGAAACAAAAGTTTTTTATTTATTATAATTTCCATGGCTGCCGATTTCTTTCTCAGGAGGAGGCATCTAAAAGAGAGTTGGATTTTTTGCTATAAAGAAATATTCATTTTTACTTTTTAATATTGATTTTATTTTTGTTTCAGAAATTCTTTCCTTTTTTCTGGGTAAATAATTTTTTTTTGTTCAGTAATTTTTTGTTTGCACAACACACACACACAATTTTATAATTTTTTTTTTCCTTCATAGCAGGAAAAAAAAATCAAATCTAAATACACGTAGGTTATTACACAAAATATTAATTTATATTATTCACCTTGCCTCTAAAAGTGATTCCCAATAATTATTTGTTAGCCTTGAATTTCGTTGGATCGCTCGCTATAAACTGTCTATATAGAACTAGAGTAGATAACAACTCGAAATTTAAAGTTAACTCACACCTCCTGTTTTTCTAATTAACCTTCCCCTTTTTGCATTATAAATTAAATAATTTCGCCCTCTGAATTTGAGCAATAATTAATTTTTTTCTTCCCACTTTTGACATTGACTTTTTTTTTAAAATAAAAATAGAATTTCCTCTTTCCCCCTCCCTTGTGTGTTAATTTAATTAATTTTTCATCATTTCACTTTTTCACTCCTCCCTCTTCTCATTCATATTTGATTTATTCTATCATTTTTACTTTCTCTTTCCCTATATATGAAATATATATAGAGAGAAAGTATTGCCATCATGTCAAAAATTCGATGTCGAGATTTTGATGGATATACATGTTTTGAGGTCCCCTGAGTCCAAAAAAGTGGGTCCCGCAAATTGGTCTGTCTGTCTGTGTGTAACGATTTTTAGCATGAAGGAATTGAACTACCGAAATGAAATTTTATATTTAATTTAGGTACCCTCCCGGACACCCAAAATAAGCTTTTGAACCAAATAGGCCAAAAAGTACGAGTACCTTACTGACGTACTTTTTTTAATTTTTTTTTTTTCGATTTTCTCAAAATTCCCTCCACCAAAATTGTTTAAAATTTAAAAATCAATTGTTTTTTAGATGGTATTTAAAAAGTCAGTGAAATTTTTCGTACAAACGGTTTGAAGTACACTTTACTGATGTATTGTACTTTTTCAGTTTTTTTCGATTTTCTCAAAATTCGCTTCACCAAAATTGTTTAAAATTCAAAAATCAATTGTTTTTTACATGATTTTTAAAATGTATTCAATATATTCTCATTTTGCTCTTGAGGTGTGTTGAAACACTCTTTACTCTTGTACTTCATAGGAAAGATTTCAGATTTTTCAAATTCACTTTCCTGCTCTTCTTTCCATAGAGCCAATGTTAAATCCCCTATGGTGATGTTAATTTCGATTCAAAAGGGGGTCCCCTTTGGAACTTTTTTACACAATTAAAAAAATTTTTTTCTAATTCTTATGAAATTTTGTATTTATTTACGATTCTATATTGTGTATAAAATGTCCAAATATGAGATTAAAATTTTGAAAAATAACCATAGTTTATTTCAAGCAGTCAACATTTAAAATGCAAGTTTGAAACTAAGGTGCTATCGGAAACTAAATATATCTCGACACAAAAAATCTGGTGTGACCAGCACGGTGCACAACTTTCTCTTACCCTTCGGTACCCTGTGCGCCAGTCACACCAGATTTTTAAAAATAACTCTAATTTTCCTTTAATACGACGATTTTTTCTGCTATATTTTAACTGGCGCACAGCACACAACTTTCTCTTACCCTTCGGTAAGAGAAAGTTAAGCACCGTGCAGGTCACACCAGATTTTTAAAAATAACTCTGATTTTCCTTTAATACGACGATTTTTTCTGCTATATTTTAATCAAACCCTTTGTTCGAAAACTGACAAGTTTTTGAGCGTTCATTTAAAGAAAAAAAAGTGGAGGGGAAGTCACTTCCAATTTTATTATTAATACTAGACTACTTCTCTTTTAGATATCACATCACAAAGGTATTATTAGTAACTGACACTAAGCAAACGCACCATTAGATTTAGTTTTTTTTTTTTTTTTTTCAATAACCCCTGAGGGAATTAATAAAATAACCTTACCTCTATTATTACAAACCTATAAATTTCAGAAAAAAAATTTATGTTAATAAAATGTCACATGGATAAAATATCACTGTGACAATCGAACTTTTATCTGATATACCGCTGAATCAATTATCAAACACAAAATTACCTGTTCTTCTTAACTACTCAGCTTTGAGACGCAAGTAGTCTCTTAATAGATAGACTACTTGGTACTAATAATATTATTGAATCTAGTACGTATATAAGACGTAAGTGTGCTTGCTCTCTTTGAATACTTTCGCTAAGACTGTCACTATCGATAAAAAGATCTATACATATATCAAAGTAGTGATAAATTTTTACTCTCGTTATATTGCGAAAAAATTTGTCCAGTATATATACTGTATTATTGATAATGGTAAAATATTCTTATCTGACTTTTAAGGTCAGTCCCTTATATCTTGAAGGTTATTACAAAAAACACAATTTAAATTTTGAATATGTAAATTTCTTTTAGAAAAAATTAAAATTCTATTTTTAAAAGATTCCACCTGTTAGCAAAGTCTGGTGTGACTTGCCGCATGGCACACCCTTTTCTCTTACCTCCCGGAAATGTGTTCTGAACTTGTTATACTATAATACTATAGACTTTTTGTGTCAATATATAAATCTATATATTTAGTTTATAGCAATTCTTAAGTATTCAAGATGTAAAATTTATAAAATATATAGGTAAATAATATTACCATTTCCACTATATTTCCTATGAAGTACAAGAGTAAACTGTGCTTCAAAAGATTTCAAGAACAAAATGAGAATATACATTTTAAAGAGGATCTATAAAATAATTGATTTATGAATTTTAATCAAAAGTGTTAAAGCGAATTTCAAGAAAATCGAAAAAAAAAAAAAAACTCAAAAAGTACATCAGTAACATTAGTATTCTTTGACCGATTTTATTTAAAAGTTCCCTGCCACGTCCCAGAGGGATGCCTAACTTAAGTATCAAATTTCAATCTCGTAGCTCTTTTTGTTCTCGAGATGTTTTACTTTTTTATGAAATCAGAGATTTCCACCGAAACGTCGAATTTTTGACACGAGTAAAAATTGATTCGTTTTAGAGCTTACTTTCTTCATTAACAGGCACTCACGGGGGGGCCACACATAGGGAGACTCAATTTTTTCTAGAAGAATAAAGTAATTACTTCCGCCTCCATTAAAATATACATGATCTTTAAATAAACGGATATAATTTCTTTATTCATAAGAACATTTACGTGAACGAGCATAAAAATCAAAAGACAATGAACGCATCGCGTCTTTCGCTCTCTTGATTTGTATTTAGAGATATCTTATTGTTTAACTTGATTATATTAAATTTAGCCATCCATATTCATACTTTCTTTTTTTTAGTTAATGGGGAGAAATTGATTTTGATCTTGATCTTTTTCCTTTCAACTGATTTGTTTAAAATTTCATATAAATGAAAAAAAAATAAATAAAAACCGTCAACACGCTGATTCCTCGGGTCACCCATTGCTTAACTTCAATGATTTGGGTGACTGCTGCTCTAATCCGTTGCCAGACCCCCTGGCGTGATTTTATTTTAGTAGTTAATAAAATTCCCTTTATCAATGAATTTACTGATGTCTTTTATGGCTTTTGAGATTTTCATTTTTAATTTCTCAAAACTTTAAAATTGAAAACCTCAAAAGCCAACGAGTGTGGGCTCACATCTCAGGCAGTCTGATGAATTTTTATCCAACCAATAACCGATTTATATACCATAAATGTGTCTGGACCATATACCCCTGCAGGGGCGCCAGAACGAATTTGAATCAGGGGGGGGGGGGCAAAAATTTTTTTTTAGAAAATTAAAATAATTTAATATGTTCAAATAGTATAAAACAAAAACAAATCTACTTTAAAGCTTTAAAAATTTTAAATAAAATCACAATTTTAATAAAATTAAAATTTTAAAAAATTTGCTAGTGATTTTATCAAAAATTTTTTTAGGCTATATTTGAAGGAAATAAATATTTTTTTTTTTTAATTAAATATAAAATGTTTTTTAGAAATTAGAAATACAATAGGGTCTATATAAAATATTTTGTAAAAAATTAA
This sequence comes from Euborellia annulipes, assembly GCA_023213315.1. Classification (NCBI taxonomy): domain Eukaryota; kingdom Metazoa; phylum Arthropoda; class Insecta; order Dermaptera; family Anisolabididae; genus Euborellia; species Euborellia annulipes. The sequence goes on from JAKCPI010002810.1 coordinate 5,992, forward strand.
TTTCTCACTATTTTAATTTTTTTTAATTTAAAAGATTTTATTTTTCAAAAGTAAAAATGTATCATTTTTAAAAATCATACTTATATATAAAAGGCTAAGAGGGTGTCCGATGTGTGAAACAACCAATCAGGCCTCAGGGATAGCGCCATGGTAACAAAATATAAATATTTACCCATGTTTACGATTTTTTTTATTTATTTACATTTTGAATTCTAAAATATCGGCGTAAATTTTTTGTCTGTGTACCGGGAGAGTCCCGGAAAGGATATGATTCACAAAAAATCTTAAGTTCATGAATAATTAACCGCTAAAATAATCTCTACATATAAAAATGAAAAGGGAAAATGTATGTACCGGTATGTATATAAGTTTCAAGTCTAACCTCAACAGGCATCTTCTCAGTTCCCGCAGTTGAGTTTCCCCTTTATGCTTCGCCTTTCGTTTTTATTTTCTTCCTGGCTGCATGTGACTATTGGTCATTATAGGTCTTCGGACCTTATGCACCCATTCCAAAAAAAAAAAAAAAAAAAAAAAAAAAGTAGGCGAGCAAGGGGGTCCAGGGGCGCAGCCCCCTGGCTAGACGGAAAGCCCCGCCGGTACTTTTGATTTTCAAGATGTAAAATTTATATGGCAAAATATTTATATTTTGCTACCATGGCAACCATTTCTCCTATCTTTTCTATGAAGTACAAGAGTAAAGTGGTGTTCAGAAGATTTCAATGGAAAAATGAGAATATACATTTTAAAGAGAATCTAAAAAATAATTGATTTTTGAATTAAAAAAAAAATCGTTGCAGTAAATTTAGAGAAAATCGAAAAAAACTGAAAAAATACATCAGTAAAGTACTAGTACTCTTTGGTCGATTTTGTTCAAAAGCTTCGTGTCACGTCCCATGGGGGTAACTAAATTAAATATAAAATTTCAACATTTAATAATTTTTTTAAAAGCCTGTTGAAGGTTGCAAAAATTCTACCGAAACGTCGCTATAAATATGTGCTAAGAAAATTCTTTTTTTACTTTCTCGTACCCTATATATGAAATATATAGAGAGAAAGTATTGCGATCATGTCAAAAATTCGATGTCGAGATTTTGATGGATATACATGTTTTGAGGTCCCCTGAGTCCAAAAAAGTGGGTCCCGCAAATTGGTCTGTGTGTGTGTGTATGTGTGTGTGCGTCTGTATGTGTGGACAGATTTTTAGCATGAAGGAATTGAGCTACCGGATTGAAATTTTATATTTAACTTAGGTACCTTTGAAGAATCTCAAAATAAGCTTTTGAACAAAATCGGCCAAAAAGTACTAGTACTTTACTGATGTACTTTTTCAGTTTTTTTCGATTTTCTCAAAATTCCCTCCAAGGATTTTTTTTTAAATTCATAAATCAATTATTTTTTAGATGCTCTTTAAAATGTATATTCTCATTTTGCCGTTGAAATCTTCTGAAGACCACTTTACTCTTGTTCTTCATAGGAAAGATATAAATGGTTGCCATGGTAACGGAATTTAAATCTTTTTCTTTTTATTAGATTAAAAATCAATTATTATTTAAATTCCCATTTTTTTTATTTTATTTCTGTCTTTGATTGTTTCGGAGAAAACATATCTCACTCTCTCTCTCTCTCACTCACTTGCAAACATTATCGTCTGTCTCTCCGCCTTCTCTCATAGGCCTAATGTTAATTTCCTATAGGGATTTGTATGTTAATTTCTATTCAAAAGGGGGTCCCCTTTTGGAACTTTTTACGCATTTAAAATTTTTTTTTCCAATTCTTATGAAATTTTGTATTTATTTACGATTCTATATTGTGTATAAAATGTCCAAATATGAGATTAAAATTTTGAAAAATAACCATAGTTTATTTCAAGCAATCAACATTTAAAATGCAAGTTTGAAACTAAGGTGCTATGGGAAACTAAATATATCTCGACACAAAAAATCTGGTGTGACCAGCACGGTGCACAACTTTCTCTTACCGAAGGGTAAGAGAAAGTTGGGTGCTGTGCGCCAGTCACACCAGATTTTTTCTTTTAATCTTCCTACAAGTTGTTAATTTTAATAACTAGGTCGAATTTTCTTTATTATCCAGCCGAGAGAGACATTCATTCGTCTTGACACTCATGTTTTGGTCTAATTAATAAAAGCCCTCGCTCAATTTGTCTCTCTTCTCTCTCCTTGGATTCTTATAATCTCCCAATTGACTTTCAACTAAGCATGTGGAAAGTGCATTCAATTCACTCTACAATGATATAATTACGGTATTCACATGTAGGTATTTATTTTATTAGCATGAAATGCAAGCAAGCTTTGAATTTCTTTCTTATTCTTTATTTGGATTTGAATTAACTTTCATTTAATTACATGAGGCATATAATTTAAATGGATTAAATAGCAAGTGGAAAAAATAAGTAAACATTTTACTTGTTAGGCTATTCAATTGCTAGAAAATAGAAGAACATTTGCACGACTTCATTAAAATTGTAAAAATTAAAAATAATCTTGGCCTGAACTTCTTTTATGAAATTTAAATCTACTTTTTTTAGAGTCATATTAAAAAATAGGCAGGGAGGGGGCTAAAAATTGAAGGTGAAACACGATAAAAAAATCTATTTTTATTTCTAGTTTCTAGTATATATAAAAAATTATTACCAGCGCATCAAAAATTCTTTAAAATGCATATTCTTATTTTGCACTCAGAAGACCACTTTTCTCTATCGGTACTAAACATATTTCGACAGAAAAAAAATCTGGTGTGACAGCACATCACACAACTTTTGAATATTGTAGGGCCGTTATTCAAATATATTTTTAGAAATTGTAAGGCTATTGGTCAAATATTGCAATAATAATATACGGTATATTACATATTTAGGTAAGAGAAAGAAAAAAAGCAAAGAATAAAATACTGGAAATCTTTCTTAAGGAACTATTTACCCTATAGATAGTTCCTTATGGCGTCCGAAGGTCCCTAATATTAATAGTTTTAGGATTTCAAGCTTTCATGTTTTTAGTTTGGAGGGAAAGTGGTGTAGGTTTTCCGTGAAACATATTTATAAGTAAAATTATTTAGTATATGTGAGGTTTCAGTAAGTTGTAAATGAAAGAAATATTGAATTTCTAACTCGATATATTTCGGGCTATTAACCCATCTTCAGGAGTACATGTGAGTGAAGATGGGTTAATAGTCCGAAATATATCGATTTGGTATCCAAATGACTTAAATAAAATCATCGGACTGCCTGGGGTCCGAACCCGCAACTTTTGGTATACGAGGTTAGCACGCTAACCCCTACACCAAGCCCCGAGGGGCAAAACAATAGTTAATTTTAAATAAAACTTAATATAAATTTGATCTTGTTATTTAAAAAATAATTCTTCTTTTTTATTCATTTTTTATCTATTTATTTTTTTTATTGAAAACAAAAAGAAATTCATAAATGAAGGCTCTCGTTCTTTTTTGTTCGCAATCCTTTCTTTATTCTCATTATATAATTCAAGATATCGTTTTTTTTTTATTGTAAAGTCCTTTTAAATTATTTCTTTTTTTATTCCTCTTCTTCCAACTTTATATGACTATGGATCATTTTTCATCTGTCTAACCCATCTACTTATACAATTATAACAACAACAAAAAATTGACATAATATTAAAGTGATTTATTAATAACACATGTTAAATTTACAAGGACATTTTTATAAAATTATTTTTTAGGAAATTATTCCGTAATCACTTTGGTCCTAGATTAACCGCATCACATAAAAAATGCTGGAGGCAAAACCAAATTAAAAAAAAAAAGTTTCTTATGGAAAATTTTAAATTTTTTATTGAATTTGGATTAAGAATAAATTAATTATTCTTTGAGAAAAACTACAATCACCAAGACATGGAAATCTATTCCCATAAAAAAAAAATTATTTCCTCGGGACCAATTTCAGAAAAAATATACTGAACCTTAAAACAAGAGCCCAACCTCATGATGGAAAAGATTTAAACTTTTCTCCCTGTTCAAATGATTTTTTAAATGCACTCCGTCAAGGACATAATCGTTTAAACCTTTTAATTGATTGACATTAAAATAGACTTTTTAATTCGCCTTTACTTTTTTTCCTGTTTTATTTTAATGATTTTATTAAATTTTTCATTTGACCTTCTAATATAATTTTTTTCCCCTAGAGGCTAATCATTTCTCCCTAGGTTTTAATTTAAGCTATATACTAAGGGAGAGTTTAGTGGTAGAGTTCTTTCTTACCTTTTGAGTCAGGGGGTCAGGGTTTCTCAATCCGTCTCATGCAACAAACATTTATATCAATTGAAATAATTTTTGTTCTAGGGCCATCAACGGTCAGCTTCGAGTTCCGGACCCATGGCTGGAACATCAAGCACGAAAACACCCACCTCGATCCTCAAAACACACCAACGTGCCGCCTCCCATGGGCACATCATTGCTCATGCAAGTGGCGTTGGCGAAGGCACCGCCTCCGGGCATAGCCGTACCGGTTCCCGGACTGATTTTATACTACCGGTATCCTCATCGGCGGCAGCTGGGGGTGGTGGTGGCGCGTCAACCCACTCGTTGGGTTCGACGGGTACACCTGGAAAAATGATGACCGCTCATAGTCGACAAGCATCTAGGTCTGAGTCAATTTATACGTTAAGACCAACTGGTGCGCCGACACTTTGGGGAAGGATCCAGAGCAGACTCCTAGGACGAGTGCCTCGACCAGCAAATGACGAGCCCATCTTCCGCAAGGTAAGACCTCATTAAATACAAAAAAAGAATCAGTTAATTTAAATGTTATCCCATGCACACGATTAGGGATGGAAAAGTCGACTCTGACTTTAGTCAAGAATCGACGATCTTTTACGGAAAATAATCGACTTTTTAGAATCGAGCTGAAACTCTTTCAAGTCGATCAGAATCGATTCTGCCCTTGACCCGTGGCTCAGAGGGAAGACACTAGCTTCTCACGCCGGGGTCCCGAGTTCGCTTCCCGTCCCAAGCAAGAAAAATTTATTTCATTTGATTTGACTACAAATCATTTGAAATAAATATAAATATATATAAAACAGGGGGCTCCCTCGCCCCCCCCCCCCCTTATATAAGTCCCTGGGATGGGGTCTAAATGGCCTTAGATGAATATTTGGTGCCATATCATGTCCAATTTCTAGATAGTATATTCTGTTATAAAAATATTGAAAACAATATTTGTGTCTGTTGTATTTAATAAAATGTTTAAAAACTTAATAAATAAATAAATATGTTTAATATTTACTGTCTCCTAAGCATGAGTTGTAGAGTTTTTAAAAAGTCGACTTTCAGAAATGATTAATCGATTCCGAGAATCGAAAAAATATCAAGTAGATTCCAAAATCGACTTTTCGAGCGCCTTTTCCATCCCTAGGCTAGACGGAAAGCCCGCCAAAGGCAGTCTGCTGCTATTTACTTATTAGAATATATTATAAATAGCCACGAGTAAGAATAATTTACTTAAAAAATTTAGCAGGGGCTACGCCCGATTTCTGGCACAGCCCCCAGCCGCTGGCTCGGGCCCGCCTGCGGCGGACCCTCGCCTTTCTTAATGAGAAACGGCGTGGTGCTCTGAGACGGGGGCTACGCCCCCTGGACCCCCACAGCTGGCTCGGGCCCGCCTGCGGCGGACCCTCGCCTAATTATTATAATATTACTACGTATTCCAATCCAGTGCCTGCTTGAGGATTTGTTTACATTCATGGAATACACAAATGAAAAGAATACAAAAATATTCCTCTGTACATTTCCTATGGGAGAAATCGTAACTTTAGGAATTAATAACTCAAAAAGTTATAGGAATTTCGGGACCCGAGTATTTTTCTGGGACTCTCCATAACCTCCTCTATAAGACTGCAAATTTTCGTTTCGAAATTCCAACGGGAAGTTGGTCAAACAGAGCGTGACAGACGAAGACAGACAGACAGACGGACAGACAGACAGACAGACGGACGGACAGACAGACGGACACTCCGCAATTATTATATATAGATTTTCTCTGAAATTCTTTATGAAAATTAACTTTACTTTATTATTTTTTATTTCTACCTCATCCGTCTCAATATTTTTATTTTAATTAATTTTATAATCTATGCACTAGTCTAATAAGAATTTAACTTGAGGAAATAATTTCTCAAGAGTTTTTAATTATAATAAAGTTGAAATAACAAACAAATGTAAAAATATCTCCTTATAAATAACGTCAAGAATGTGAGAAATTCTTAGAGGAAACCATCTGTCCATTAATTTACCTATTTTAAACAAAAGATTTTACCACAAAAAATTGTGATATCTGATAATGAATATTAAATAGTCACTTTTCGCTTATATTACTTTGACGTAATTGAAATTAACTTTAAATCCTGATTTTATTGCTAATCTCATAAGTTTAAATTAGAATAATTTTTTTTTTTATATTTCCTCTCAAGATTTGATAATTGTGAAGTTCTTACGTAATTTAATTCTCTGTGATAAATTTGCAAATTAAGAGACGGGAAACCCTTTTTAACAAGATAAATAAATAGAGACCTAAATGATGACGAAACGTCTCGTTAATTGTCGAAAATCTGAGGCTTTAATTTTTGGCTGCTCCTGCTCCCTTTCTCGCGTAGAGATCTAAAATTTATCCCCCCTCCCCCTCTGGGTTTTATTCCAATTTAGCCATTAAGACGAAATGAATTTTAAAAAATATAGTCCTCATTATTTATTGTATAATAGAGCCGCCGAGAGGCTCACCGGGCCCCGTGTCAATATAATGAATTTTTAAATATTTCAAATTTTTTCCCTTTAATAGGGTCTAGAGTTGTTAAATATTTCATTTTTTTTATTTTTTTTTATTTTGAGATGTTTCTTACAAAAAATTTAATGAAATAATTTTAATTTTTTTTTTTTTTTTTAATTTGAATTTAATATCTGATTTGAATTGAGTGGTTAATTTGTTGGTCGCTCGCAACGCCCTCACTTCCCCCGAACTAACTTCTCATTGTCGTGCCGTGTCAAGTGACAGATCGTCTGAGTGATTTTCATTATTTAATCATGAAAGTAATTATTCAAAGTGTTTGAAATCCATTCGTTTATTAATAAATTAGTTTCTGAAATAATCAAGAAACTTATGAAATGACTTCTTTAATAATTCTTTCAAGGTAAATGAAAAAAATTTTGTTTTAGTTGTCAGATGCATATAAGGGACTTTTTGAGGATTGCATTTTTTATATTTATTTATATCCATCATCAAACTAGGGAATGAAATTATTTTTTATAAAAATGATGAATTATTATTACTTTTATATAGCTCTCCCCTTTTGTCCTTGAAGAAATCAAATTGTATTAATGGTTTTCATAAAACAAATAGGAGTAAAAATTATTTATTATTAAATCTTTAAATAAATCTCCAGATTTTTTTTTCCCTATTAATATGACACTCGGGACATTCTGGAATATCTTCTCAAATAAGTAAATAAACATAACAGTGGTGAGACTAGAACTAGGATGCCAACCGCAAGACAACAAACCAGGCGTTTCTTATTAATTTCCATAAAACAGGGGTCGGCAAACTTTAGAAGCTAAAGAGCCAAATTTGCCCATACGGCTACTGAAAACATTTTAAAGAATTGCTTTAAGAAAAATAATTTATTCTCTAATGACCAAAGATCGATGACTCGGTGACATGAGCGTAGTTAGGGAATTTGCCTGGGGAGGGGGGGGGGAAATATAAATAATAATCAAATATTTTCATCGACATTTCGGTATCGCATCACCTCCATCTTCCGAACGATAAAATTTTTAATTCATTGGTGATGAATATAAATATTTACCCATGTTTGATAATATTTTAAGTTTGTAATATTTATTAATATTTTAATATATCTAGTTATTTATCTTTCTTTATTTCAATTAATTTTAAGTCTATTATGATTATGCTAATCCCTTTCAAAATATTTTCATTAAGGTTAGTTATATTTTTACTTTCTCTTACCTCTATATATTCTAATATATATAGAGAGAAAGTATTGGTTTCATGTCCAAAATTCGATGTCGAGATTTTGATGGATATACACGTTTTGAGGTCCCCTGAATCCAAAAAAAGTGGTTTTCGCGACATGGTCTACCTGTGTGTGTGTTCAATTTTAAGCATGAAGGAATTGATCTATGAGGCGGATATTTTATTTTTAAGTTAGAACACCTCCCTAGAGCGAGAAAATAAGCTTTTAAACTTCGCTTTCGGCCAAAAACTACTAGTACTTTATTGATGTACTTTTTCGGTTTTTTCGATTTTCTCATAATTGGCTCAAACGATTTTGATTAAAATTCATAAATCAATTATTTTTAGATTCTCTTTCAAATGTATATTCTCATTTTGCTTTCAATTTTTTTTTTTTTAAACATTCACACTTTTTTCTCATTCACACTCACACTCACACAGTCTCTTCGGCAACTCAGGCCATATAAGACTTTAAACGATATCCATTATTGACAATATACACATATTAGGGGTCCAGGCATTCTTATTTAAGCCATTTGGTATCCAAATGGCTTAAATAAAATCAGCTGCCTGGGGTCCGAACCCGCGACGTTTGGTATACGAGGTTAGCACGCTAACCTCTACACCAAGCCCCGAGGACCACTTCACCCTTGTACTTCATAGGAAATGGTTGCCATCGTTTTATTCCTCCCGACTCCAAATATAAATATTTTTCTCTGTTTATAAATTTTATATCTTGAATTATAATATAACGGTGGAAACTAAACCTATGGCAATACAAAAAATCTGATGTGTAAAAAACAGTACAAAACCTTCTCTTACCAAAGGTAAGGTTGTGTGCTGTGCGACCAATCACACCAGATTTTTTTTCTTTTTTTCAACTTTTCCGGGCTATTACATCTTCTAAATAAAAAAATGAGATTTTTCGGTCCACCCTAGTGAATATTATTAAATTGAAAAGCCACACCGATTACCCTGATAGAGCCACTTGTGATTCGCGAGCCTCGGTTTGAAATTAGGGCTAAAGAAATATCGAGAAAATATTTCAATATAATTCCCAGTAATTTTATCAAGGACAGTTTAAGTTGAGGGGAAAAAAAAAACCTTAATAAAATAATAAATGTTTACCTACTGTACGTAATATCAATAGGAAAAATAAACAAATAAAATCGACTAGATTGAGAAAATATTCATTATGACTGGTCATGCAATACACCTCAACAATAATGAATCTATGAATTAATAGTTAGCTAGAGATGGGACTAGGATATAGCCTACTCTCCTAGCATATAGGACAATTGGATTTTACTTAATATCCAATCAAGAATACATTTACAAAAAGGTGACCTTGTCAGGTGACATTGTTTACGACGGGCCCTTGTCTCTTTATAAAATCTTCTTTATAATGATGATATATAATGATATAATACTTGGTTTAAGCCGCCACTTAATTAATTAAATACCTATCTGATAAGTCTTAAGATAATTTTTACTTTCTAATCCATTAGGATTAGCTTGCTTTAGGGAGGGCGCAATTTTTTTTTTTCCAAATATTCGACAGTTCGTATAAGCTTTTCTGCCACTAGGATTTTTAAAAATCCGATTCGGCATCTGAGGCGACTACACACTTGACAAGCATGCATGTGCAATCTTTTTGTACAGTATTTTTTGTACCAACATGCACAAATTCCCTACGGCACAAGTATGCTTGTGCAAGAAACAGCTTATGCCGAAAATTAACCTAAAAATTTCGAAGATAACAAGAAATGCTCACTTGCAAATACTAATATTTAAATTGAAATTTTAAATGAATTAATCTATATATATAAAATTCGGTGATGTCTGTCTGTCACGCTCTATTCAGGCAACTTCCCGTTGGAATTTTGAGATGAAATTTTATATGGATAAAGAGGGCCTTCTAAGAATTACAGGAAAATTATTTTGATTCGGAAATTCCTATAACTTTTTGAGTTATTAATTCTTAAAGTTACGATTTCTCCCAAAGGAAATGTAAAGAGAAATATTTATGTATTCTTTTCATTTGTGTATTCCATGAACGTAAACAAATCCTCAAGCAGGCACTGAATTGGAATGGAATAATAATAATTTTCTTTTCATAATTAAGAAGAAACGTCGCGCCCTCCGGGCTTGGCGTAGAGGTTAGCGTGCTCACCTCGTATACCAAACGTCGCGGGTTCGGACCCCAGGCAGTCCGATGATTTTATTTAAGCCACTTGGATACCAAATGGCTTAAATAAGAATGCCTGGACCCCATATATGTATATTAATCTCTATAACGGATATCGTAAGAGTCTTAAATGGCCTAAGTTGCCGAAAAGACTGTGTGAATGAGAAAAAAAGTGTTCATGTTTAAAAAAAATAATAATAAATAAGTGGAAAAGTTGAGGGGGTCCAGGGGGGGGCGAAGCCCGCCGAAAGCAAGCGGCTAGTATATGTTAAAAAAATATCAAGAAAGTGAAATAGAGAATGCCATTTCTCTTAAATAATATATCTGTAAAACGATATTGATTTATATGTGCAAAGATTTATTTATTTGGTCAAACGTTTTATTTTGATTGAATCTTATCGATTCTTCAGTATACCTTTAATCTAAATTATTTGTATTTTTTTTGTTTTTTTACAGGTCGTCCCTAATCATTTGGTACCTCCTCGTACGCCAAAAAAACTGCATCCGAATCGTCGGGTGGACAATCGTATACGTACAACCAAATATACACTTTTATCGTTTGTGCCGAAAAATTTACTCGAACAATTACATCGTGTCGCGAATATCTATTTTATAGTGATTGTACTATTAAATTGGGTGCCGGCGATTAACGCGTTCGGAAAAGAAATTGCCATGGTGCCCGTTTTATTTGTGCTTGGTGTAACAGCAATTAAAGACTTATTTGAAGATAGACGACGGCATGCAAGCGATAAACGGATCAACAACTCCACGTGTCGCGTCTACAAAAGGTAAATACAGCATTTTAATGAGGATTGCATGCTGTTCATATTTTATTAAGCTTGCTCGGACAGTATGCCGTAAGTCATAATAGAATCTAAATTTTTTTTTTTTTTTTTAAATAAAATTAAAAATTTGTATGCATAAATTCATTATTATAATTTAGTCGTGACCTATCATAATTTATGATTGAATTAAGTAAATTATTTTTTTTTTTTATTTATTTATTTGACTTCCCCCTCCCTTATCCAGGGTTTAGGGATTGTTTACAATTATTTACAATTTTAATTTATAATGTTTTGTTTTTGTTTTTTCTTCTTCTTTTTCACTCATCATCCGTAAACTTCAGCCTCTTCATCAGGGTGTCTGGGGTACTTCCTTCTTTGTGGCTCTCCTTGCCTCTCTCCAGCTGCTGCCACTTCTCCCATGCTCTCACCATCTCTTCTTTTACTTCCCCCTCCAGGTGCCAATGCCAATTTCTTCCTTCTGGCATCCCCGATCTTCTCTCTTTCAGTCTTTTCCTTGTCTCGGACTCTATGTTCTCGCGGACTTCTACACAATCGAAGATGTGATCGAACGATGTCCCTTCTCTTCGGCATCACATACAGAGTCTTTTTTCTTCTTTCCAACCTTCACTGTCGGGCAGGCCGTTGCCCATCCTCATTCTGCCCCATACCACACGGTCATTGTTATTCAGCCTTTCGTTGACGAGGTACTCTTCTCTTCCTATCTCCCTCTTGATATCTCCGTAATATGTGCAGTACGTGGATGTGTCCATTCTTCCCCAGTTGCGCTGGATCTCCTGGTCGATCTTCTTCTTCACCGCGTCCAACAAGCAGGCTTTTGTTTCCTCAATCCTATTTTGTTGGATCAGGATGAGTGTGATCCCGCTTCCCACTTCTTGAAGAGCCATCTCCATCTCTTTTCCCCAGGCAGACGGGTTTCGGTTTATGAATTAAGTAAATAATTGAATTACCAAAAATAATAAATGGGTGACTTTTGACTTAAGTATTTTTTCACATAATATAGATCTGGTAACATAGCTTTATGTTGATCTTGCATAGTGTTCAGTTGTATTTTATTTATAATACTACAATGAGTAATGTAAATCAGTTTAGACACAATGGGCGGGCCATTTGCGAGAAAAGATATCTTAAATTAAAAAAAAAAATAAGTGAAAGCGTGAAACGCGTTTTATTTTATGATACGTTGCCAAACTGGTCTCGTGAATTTTTTGTTTTTCTTGTTAAAATATTTTTAAAAACCTTCGTCAGAAAATTTTGATTTTATTTTTAACGTATTCTACGAAAGTTAATTGATAAAATGTAAGTTTTTTTTTTTATCTTTATCTGGACAGGCTATATAATTCGATATGTCTCCGTTTCGTCGACATTCCCCATAGACTACATGTTAAATTTCAATATTTTAATAATTAATTACACGATAACCCTTCGTCAGACCTGCTTTAAAAAATTATTTTATAGCCTACGTATGTATGTGTGATAGTGATTAATAACATATTAAAAAATTAGCTTTTAATCTTTAATAGTGCTTTAATGTCCGAACAACCTTAAGCTAGAATGTCAAATACAATCTAATTTATTGAGGGTGGAAATGACAAAGAATAATAAATTAGAGCAATTTTTTTTTTTTAAATTACGATTACAAAACCAAATAGTAACTCATTCGATAGATTTCGTGACTTTAAACATAGTTGAAGGTTGAATGGAGTTTCAAATAACAAATTTGAACATGTCAAATAATCTAATTTATTATACTCTTTTGTAGAAAATGACGAATCATTTGGTTATTTTAAATGCTTAGAGGTTTGCTTCCACAAAAATATATACGAAAACTCTAAAAATAAATCGAATGAATTTAATTATTAATTTCTTTATAAATACTGATAATCAACTAATCTTGTTTTGCAAAAAAAATAATAAAAAATCTGGTGTCGGCGCACAGCACACAACTTTCTCTTACCTTCGGTAATCGAAAGTTGTGTACTGTGCTTGTCACACCAGATTTTTTTGTGTCGACATATATTTAGTTCCCGACAGTACGAAACATGAATTCAGATGTAAAATTTATAAGTATGGGAAAATATTTATATTTTGTTACCATGGCAACCATTTCTCATATCTTCCCTATGAAATACAAGAGTAAAGTGGCCTTCAGAAGATTTCAATCACAAAATGAGAATATACATTTTAAAGAGAATCTAAAAAATAATTGATTTTTGAATTTAAAAAAAAAATCGTTGGAGCAAATTTTGAGAAAATCGAAAAAAACTGAAAAAGTACATCAGTAAAGTACTAGTACTCTTTGGCCGATTTTGATTAAAAGCTTATTTTTCCGGTCCCGGGGGTCTTTAACTTAAATATAAAATTTCAGCCTCATAGCTCAATTCCTTCATGCTTAAAATTGAACACACACACACCCACACACCCACACACACACAGACAGACCATGTCGCGAAAACCACTTTTTTGGATTCAGGGGACTCCTCAAAAACGTGAAGATCCATCAAAATCTCGACATCGAATTTTTGACATGAATCCAATACTTTCTCTCTATATATATATTACATATATACATAGGTAAGAGAAAGTAAAAAACTAGCGATGAAAAATGACTGTAGAATAATTCGTTAATTCAACGAAGGCAGTGGCTGTTTATTTATACAACAAAAATAGCAGCCAAAAAATATAGTCGAGAAAATATATTAACGAGACGTTTCGCTCAAATTTTATCTCCCTTTTGAGGGACTGATGATAAGATAATAAAATTTTCTCAAAAGTTCTCGTTAAATTGGGAAAATCGGAGTCTTTATAATTTTCTTCTGCTCCTGTTTCTTTTCTTTTTGAATTTCGTTAAAGTCTATATGGCCTAAGATGCCGAAAAGACTTAAAAAAAAAAAAAAAAAAAAAACATTTATTTTTATTAAAGAGATGAATTTTTTAAAAATATCTATCACAAGTGCGTTCTTTCGCTTTAACAGAATTTGTTTTTCAATAAGTACTACACGTAAAAAAATTTCGTTCAAATCGGTGACATGAAGGCTCTGCACTCCTCTTGAAAAATGCCCGTACCGATAATTTCGCCAACAAGAGGTCCCTTTTCACTTTCCGCATCACATATAAAAAAATATTGTTGCATAGTTCATCAGCGAGCTATGAAATAGATATAACTTGATATTAATTCAACCCTACCTACTTTGTTTCTCTAAGTTAATAAAAATTTATTAATTTCAATTAACTTATAGAATAGGAATTCAAATTTAAAATTTATTTTTCTAAAATAAACAAATACCACACCTATTTCAAAAATTTCGCTCATTCACTAAAACACATTATAAAATATGCATATCATATGAATATAGTGCAAATAAGTAATTTAATTTAAATTATTTTCCTTGTAGATAAATTATTATGTCAAAATTTTTTGCCTGCTAATCACCGGGAAGTAGATACTTGAATTTGACCTTATATGTTGCTCGTTGACCTTCTTTTACTAATTTATTTATTCCAATTATTTTGAAGATTTACGTTACTATTTGATCAATAGAGTTCGCGGAAATGAGTAGGCAATATTTGTATTGATATATACCTTTACTACTTGTCAGATAAAAGCTAAAGCCTGGTTTACACCTCATCTCGATTTTACTCTCCCTCTCTGATGTCATTTAATCAACCGACAAGGACAAAAATTACAAAAAAGAACCAAAACTAGATAAGAAATGAAATATAGCCCTATTAAACTTATCTGTCTTACTTAATTCCAGCGAATCCCAGGCCTAGCACAGAGGTAGAGTTCTTGCCTCTTGTGCTAGGGGACAGTGGCTATCATCCCGTTCTTAGGTATTTTAATATCTATTGTAAACATATACAATTTCTTTTTAATTTGATATGTATAAAAATTATCATATACATGCTTGGGGTCTCTGATTAAATTGAAAATTTGAATATCATTGAATCAGAGACCCGAAGCAAGCAAGATTGCAATAGACATTGAAGATCGATTATATTTGACAATATTTGCCCTGATGAAGGTCGTGATTGGCGACTGAAATGTCGGCGAAAAAAAATAAAAAAATATTTTTTATTTAATCTCCTGAATGCAAAGTTTCCTATGAATCCTGGTTTATATTTATTATTTCTCTTTTAGAGTTGGGGTCTAAATGGCCGTAAATGTTGATAAAACCTTTAAACAAATAAAAAAAATTATCTCATAAAGAATTATATATATCATGTGTTGGTCCATGAGGTAATTATGAAAAACATATAACCAAGTATTTATTAATTTAAATAAGCGAAAAATGTAGGTACCGCCGGGAGTTGCACCACGGATCTTGTCGATTTACGCTCAACATGCCCTACTACTGGACCACAGTACGCACTCGCTTATTTAAATTATGATAGATCGACAGATCCGTGGTGCGACTCCCGGCGGTACCTACATTTTTCGCTTATTTAAATTAATAAATACCTGGTTATATGTTTTTCATAATTACCTCATGGACCAACACATGATATATATAATTCTTTATTTATTAATTGCATAATTGAGTTAATTTCTCAAAACTCCATCTAGATCGCGCCTCAGTAACGGAGAAATCTGAACGCTTGATTTGAGCGGCGTTTCTCTAGTAGACTGAAATCAGCGGTCTATCATAATTTAAATAAGCGAGTGGTACTGTGGTCCAGTAGTAGGGCATGTTGAGTGTAAATCGACAGATCCGTGGTGCGACTCCCGGCGGTACCTACATTTTTCGCTTATTTAAATTAATAAATACTTGGTTATATGTTTTTTAAAAAATTATCTCTTATTTATTGAATCATCGTAGACTCCCCATTTCTAATTTCTAATCCAATGCCTTAACTAATAGACCACGAACATTCACTTTCCCATTTATTTTTTCTTTAAATAATAAAAATAAATCCATTTTGCCCCTTGAGATTAATATTTTCTAAAATGAAAATCAATCAGCCATTTCTTTATAACCTACATTATACACTCTACTCTATATTTTTTCCATTTCGTGAGGGTTCACACAAATATCAGTTTTGTTCTTCAAGGTTAAATAAAATAAATGTAGCTTTATGAATATAAACAAATGTAGGTAGAGTCATTTTCCAAAACAAAAAAAAAAGAGGGAGGGAGATTTATTGATTTCTTCTATTATTATAAAAAATTATACTATATTTTTAACGTAGACATTTTTATCTAAAAATCTTTTTTAGAGTAATGAGCAAAAAAAAAAAATTAATTTATATTTAGCAATTTCGCCATAAGGGTGGGTTTAGTTAATAAATAGACACTAGTAATTGGACAATTTTTATTGACAGTCATGGGCGTAACTAGGGGGTGCCGGGGCGCTGTCCCCTCCACCTCCTCCTTATATCCAACCTCTTCTATGCTATGGAGGATGTCCTAGTTTGAGAAGGGACTCCCTTCGCACCGGCGTGTAGCCTTTCGAAGAATGCATCACTGAGAGGGAACCTTCTTTACGTCCCTTCCACAGGGCGGGATGTAACCGCAACTCCCTCTTCTCATAAAGTTACCTGGAGGCTATTGTGGTGGGATCCCATATTCCAATCCAGTGCCTGCTTGAATATTTTTTTTTTTTTTTTTTTATAAAAAAACATTCACACTTTTTTCTCATTCACACTCACACTCACACACACATTCACACAGTCTTTTCGGCAACTTAGGCCATTTAAGACTTTGACGATAACCGTTGTAATATAATATTATCTATTATGGGTTCAGGCATTTCTATTTAAGCCATCTGGTATCCAAATGGCTTAAATAAAATCATCGGACTGCCTGGGTCCGAACCCGCGACGTTTGGTATAGGAGGTAGGCACGCTACCTACTACGCCACACCCGGGGGCGCTTGAATATTTGTTTACATTAAATAAATAGTTTTATTTAATGAAAAAATCCCGCACGCCCAGGATTTGAACAGGGATCTTCTTTGTAGAAGGCAACACCCTAGCCCACTACAACAGCGAGCCCCCCTACAAAAATGCAGCATTTGAATTGGAACTCAATTCTCGAACCAAATGAAGAAACTAAGGAGGAAGTAAAAAAAATGATAATTTTTCTAATAAATATATAGAATCAAATCCAACATAGACATAGAAAACCTTATAAAGTTTATCAATTATCATTTATTGTAGTGAGGGTCGAACTCAAGAGCGTATACAAGGGGGGGGGGCAGTGGCGTAGTGAGCTTAACTCGCGCCCGGGGCATAATACCTTTTTAGCGCCCCGCCCCCATTCGAAAACCATATAATATTATATGTGAAATATACAAAATTATTATGGAGGCTGTATAACTCGCCAAAAATCCCGGAAAGTTCCAAAATAAAATATTTTTAAAAATCTGGTGTGACTGTCCCACCAGATTTTTTTGTGTCGACATACGTATATATAGTTTCCGTCTATATATTAGAAGATGAAATGAAATTTATAAGCAGGGCTCGGGCCCTCGGGCTTGGTCTAAAGGCTAGAGTGCCTTCTAAACCAAGGGTCAAGGGTTCGGATTAGGGTTTGGAAAAAACCGGAAAATTTTGAAAACCGGTTTTTCTAAACTTAGATTTTTTAAAATATTTTATTTTGGAACTTTTCGGATTTTCGGCCATTTTCTTTCCGGCGAAAAAATTTTCAGCGAGTTTGTTTTCGGCGAGATTTTGCTTAGGGCGAGAAAATTTTCGGGGAGTTTTTTTCGGCGAGTTTTTTTTCGTCGACTTTTTTTCGGCATAAATTATTATATTACACTGGCACTACATTTATAATATATTTTCCTAAAATCAATTATAATAAAAATAAAAATTATCCAGCAATTTTTTGTTTTTTCGGACCATTTGGCGCCCCTTTGTGAGTGGCGCCCGGGGCATCATGACCCCCCTTGCCCCCCCCCTCGCTACGCCACTGGGGGGGGGGTAAGAGGGGTAATTACCCCTCGAGATTTAAAAAAAAAATACTTTTCTTCGAAAAAAATGTATTTTTAATGTAAAATTTTAAAAATTAATACTTAAAAATTTGATTTGTATTTATATTCTGGCAAACAAGTACAAAATGCGCCTTTAAATTACTGAAATTAAGAAAAAATTGTGTGCTGTGTGACCAGTCACACCAGATTCCCCCCCCCCCAGAGAAACACCTCTGGATCCGCCCTTGAACTGCGAGGGTGGGATTTTATCTAGGCTATCTAAGAACAAAAAAAAAATAAACACAATTTTGAAAATTTTAATCCTTGACATTTTTTAACCCCATCCCTTTGGCGTAGAGGTTAGCGTGCTAACCTCGCATACCAAACGTCGCGGGTTCGGACCCCAGGTAGTCCGATGATTTTATTTAAGCCATTTGGATACCAAATGGCTTAAATAAGAATGCCTGGACCCTAATATAGATAAATTCATAAATAACGGTTATCGTCAAAGTCTTATATGGCCTAAGTTGCCGAAAAGACTGTGTGAGTGTGAGTGTGAATGAGAAAAAAGTGTGAATGTTAAAAAAAAAAAAAAAAAAAAAACCCATCCCTTTAATTATATTATTTCTAATCTAAATATAATCTAAAAAAAAAATCAAATAATATTCCATTTATAAATTTAGAACATAAACGTTTTGTTAGCCAACCGAAATCACTTTGAAAAGTTTAATTTTAGAAATTTAACTTTAGGAAGGCATTTACCCTTTCTGGTCAGTGAACATATATTTTAACAAATTTGCTCGTTGACATGGTTTCCTCTGGCATCGATCCTCTGCCCGCCCGTCCACCCGCCCGCTCGTCCTGGTGGCTAACATAGCATCACATCGGTCATTGACCAACTAGATACAACCCCGGTTTATTTTGCATACGACTTGACCCAAGGGAGGGGGAAAACTCATTTTCTCGTATATCTATCTACTAAAAAACAAGTGCTAAAAAAGTCATTTAGATTTTTATATTATTTTATAGGCAACCGCTAGGAGATGAAATTTTAATTGAGTAACTAAATATTTAGGACTACTTTATTTGAGTAGCTGTTCTTTTGCATGTAATCCCTTAATGTTATAAAATGATTCGCTTCCGGTTCAAAGATTCAATTATAATTATAAACACTCAAAATAGTCTTCAATACAAATATGAAAAAAAATTATTCATAGATATAAAAACCGACATGAGGGCAAAAATTTTCTATAAACTTGACAAATTTATTGTTTTTCATTCATTAAATAAAAATATTTATTTATTCATCCCGCCACAATAGTTCCAGACAACTAACTCTACGAGGAGAATGAGTTGCTATGACATCCCGTCCTGTGGAAGGGACGTAAAGAAGATTCCCTCTCAGGGCTGCATCCTTCGAAAGGACTCGGTACCGAGGCCTTTTCAAACTAGAACCCCTCCCTACAACACAACTTTCTCCTACATTACTGAAGATAAGAGAAAATTTTGTGCTGTGCATCTAGTCACATCAGCCTTCTTTTTTTTCAAATTCACTTTCCGGCTCTTCCTTCCATCGAGTTAATGTTAAATCCCCATATGGGGATTTGCATGTTAATTTCGATTTAAAAATTTCTTTCCAATTCTTATGAAATTTTCTATTTATTTAGGATTCTCAAAGCCCTCGGGGCATGGCGTAGAGGTTAGCGTGCTAACCTCGTATACCAAACGTCGCGGGTTCGGACCCCAGGCAGTCCGATGATTTTATTTAAGCCAATTGGATACCAAATGGCTTAAATAAGAATGCCTGGACCCCTATATGTCTATTTATATAATAACGGTTATCGTCTAAAGTCTTAAATGGCCTGAGTTGCCGAAAAAGACTGTGTGAATGTGTGTGTGAGTGTGAGTGTGAATGAGAAAAAAGTGTGAATGTTTAAAAAAAAAAAAAAAAAAAGGATTCTCAAAATTTTGAAAAATAACTATAGTTTATTTCAAGCAGTCAACACAGAGCCAAGGGCGGATACAAGGGGGGTAAAGGGGGTAATTACCCCCCCCCCCCGAGATTCGAAAAAAATACCTTTATTTTTAATGTAAAATTTTTAAAATTAATACTTAAAAATTTGATGTGTATTTATATTCTGGCAAAGAAGAATAGAATGCGCTTTTAAATTACCGAAATTAAACAAAAATAGTGTGCTGTGCGACGAGTCACACCAGATTACCCCCCCCCCCGAGAAACACCTCTGGATCCGCCCTTGCACAGAGCCTATGGAAATTTTGAATTAATTGACTTTTTTACTTTACCTTATGAAATGCAAATGGTCAAGTTTGAAACTAAGGTGGTATGGGAAAATAAATATATCTAGTCACAAAAAAACCTGTGCTGGTCCCCTTCGGTAAGAGAAAGTTGTGTGCTGTGCTCCAGTCACATCAGATTTTTTAATATAATGTAGCCAGTTTTGGGAGATCGAAGTAAAATTTTTTCTCTCATATAAAGGGCGTATACAAAAAGGGGGGGGGGTGGGGGGAGGGGGGGTAATTACCCCTCTGAGATTGAAAAAAAAAATACTTTTTTTCGAAAAAAAAAAAAAAAAATTTATTTTTAATGTAAAATTTTAAAAATTAATAGGCCAACTTAAAAATTTAATTTGGTATTTTTATATTCTGGCAAACAAGTAGGCTACAGAATGCGCCTTTAAATTACCGAAATTAAGAAAAAATTGTGTGCTGTGCGACCAGTCACACCAGATTACCCCCTCTTCCGAGAAACATCCCTGGATCTCCCTTGCCTCATATGGACTAACAATTGTAAGAAGTTTTTTCGATTTCCTTTTTTACTATAAATTAAATTAAATTATTTTTAATTATAAATTTTCTCCCTGAAATCCTCCTTTGGTTATCACGTCTAATTACTTTTTAACCATGCTGAATGCATACGGGTGCATATGTAGTATGTGAGAGAGAGTGGCTATGTGTGTGTGTGTGTGTGTGTGTGTCGCTGGCAGCGCTCTCTAGACCAGCTCTAGCCAACTACACGAGCAATTCGCGCCGGTACAAGTCTGATCCCGCTTTTTTTGTTTCTCACTCGGTTCCGTGTTCTTTTTAACGTTTCGTTATTATTTAAATAGTATTTATTTATTTGTGTTATTCATTTAGTTATATAATAATTTGTTATAGTTTTATTTTTATGTGTGTGTGTTGTGAATTCAAAGTGATTTTCCTGCATTTGACGACCTGGGCCTGTCTGGCTGCAACTTCAACTTTTAAAGGTAGAATTTATTTAATTCCTTGAAAAATATTTAATTATTTTCATTTGTTTTACACATACAATAAATATAATAATCAACTTTTAATGTTAAATGTGATGAAAAAATGACAGGTGAGGTTAGTAAGCTATTAAAAAGAAATATTTTTTTTTTTAATATTTATTCTAAAAATGATTCGGATTATCAAATATTAATAATTTTTTGCATATCTATTACATTATCAATTAAATAATAATGCATAAGTGCTCAAATTCGGTTTAATTAAACATATTTGCAAGTGTTTTGTGTCATTTTTTCATCTGCTAAAATCTAAAGGTGCGGTCACACCGGGACCGGACTTGAGTTTACTGACTAGAGTTCCCAACGGAGTCCGAATCGCGGGGGGTTTCACACCGAAACCTCACTGGAGTGACGTCATCTTCCGTCTGTGTTATTTGATGACGCGTATGACGTATGAGTTTATGTAAAGGTTAGAATTATCTGTCACCCATAGCCCTATTTACGAAAGAGAAAGTTTTCGATCTTGTTCAACCAGGGAATAAATAAGAAAAAAAGAGGTTATATTTTACTGTCAAATCGGGGGAAAAAATGAATGTCAAATGAAGATAGGCATTTGCACCAAGGGCGGTGAAACCAAAAAACAATATTTTACATTTGAATGATGATACTTTATTAAGAAATTTATTTCTTAGTTAACTTAATAAAATTAATTCAAGTTAAATTAAGAAATATTTTTTGCAAATTTTAAGTCAAAAATATATCATAATTGAATATTTTATAAATTATATTTTATTAATTTAAAAAAATTTGAAATTCATTTGACGTGACTTTCAAATATATTCCCGCATTTTTTAATAAAGTTTAAAGTTTTCTTAGTATTATTATTTTTTTTGTTTTATTATTACTAAAAAAATATTTATAGGGCCAAAAATGCCTCTATTAAGAAACTGAAAAACAGCTGATTGAAAAAGTCGGCCATGTTGGCTTCTCGACAAAGCGGAGTCAGGTCCCGATCCAACAAAATTGGTTAGCCACCAGAGTCCGTATCGTGACGTAGCTCCGCTCAACTCCGTTTCGGCAGCAGTGTGTGCACCTCCATAGAAATACATAGGTTGGGTCCGCCACCGGACTCAACTCAAGTCAAGTCAGGTTCCGGTGTGATCGCACCTTAAGTGTATTTGATTCAGCATAAAATTGAGGGTTTTTCTGTTAATTTTTGATTAGGTATCTATTCTAGTTAGTGAATAATTAAGATAAAATCTCTTAGGAAATTGTTTTATTCCTATTTTGCTCGGTACATGGCCTGCTATTTTAATCTCTTTATGATTGGATTTTATATATATACTTGTCAAATTAGTTTATCAATCTATTCTATTAATATTCCTGGAGTCATCAAATAAATAAGAACTTGTTCATTCCATTTATTGAATGAAAACTAGTTTATTATTTTTATTATTTTTCTTTCATTTATTAAAAGTATTTAACCACCTGTCTATCTACTAAAGTTATAGAAATATTTATTTACTTAAATATTATTTTCAAGAGTATTTTTCATAAACACATCAACTATCTTTGCTTTTTACATGTGATTATTTCACTGTTTAAAAAAAAATTAAACTTTTAAGATTCTAGGCTTTCAAATTCTAATAAAAAATATTTATCTTTGATTAATAAAATAAAACAATGAAATTATCACATTGTAGCAACCTTTAATTTTGTCTCTTTCTACACGAATTTCGTATATATATGTTCTGGAAGGTTTCCGCGACTGGATGTATACGAAGATAAGTTTTCTCGGGTTGAGTCGCGTGTGATGTTGAGATTTACTCGACGTTTATTTAGTCAGTTACAAAACATACAATATGAATCAAATTTCACACACACATATAAATTAGTCGGACTTGAGAGATACTTTTGTCTTTATTTCATAGAGATCTCTTCCTGTAATTGATGTTGCCACATACTTTTACATTCTTCCTTTGCAAGAGGAACATTTTCACTCCAAGGAACTGTTAATAGCTCTTTTACACCACCAGCTTTTGCAGCTCCATCTGCCCTCAAATTTCCTCTTATATTTTCATGAGATGGTCTCCAAACAATTTGCCCATTTTTCCCCCAATTCAAATATCAACCTCACCAATCCTTCAAAATAAAATTACTATTAATAATATCTAGCGAGATAATCACACTGCGAATCTGAGCATATACTTGGTCATTAGTTTCCCTTATTTATTCTTCTAAATATTATTTCCTAAATAAATATTTTTTTAGAAAGCACTTTTTGTTAGCCTATTATTTTTTCGTTAAATATTTTTCGATATCTATATCTCGATTAGGACTTAACTAGTGATAGATATATTTAACAAGATTGTGAGTGTTTTTTTATTGGCGAGGCCAAACATCCCGGGGAATCGAACCCAGGATCTCCGCCTTTCCGAGACATAGGCGTGCTGTCCATTGCATGCCATTCAGGCCACCGGACTGCATATAAGAGGAATTGAGTTTTATTGGTGCAGATCGAGGGACCGGTGGCCAGCGCAATGGACAGCACGCCTATGCCCCGGAAGACGGAGACGGAGATCCTGAGTTCAATTCCCGCGTGCCAGGGGACATTTGACCTCGCCAATAAAAAAACACTCACAGTCTTGTTTAATATTATTTTTTCTTCAGGATTAGTAAACAATCCTAAATAAAAACAACAACAACAATGTTTGAAGCCCCCGTGCTTGGTGTAGTTGGTAGCGTGCCTCAAGGGCGGATCCAGAGGTGTTTCTCGGGGGGGGGGGGTAATCTGGTGTGACTCGTCGCACAGGACACTATTTTTCTTAATTTCGGTAATTTAAAGGCGCATTATGTACTTGTTGGACAGAATATATATACAAATCAAATTTTTAAGTATTAATTTTTAAAATTTTACATTAAAAATACATTTTTTTTTCGAAAAAAGGTATTTTTTCAAATCTTGGGGGAGGGGTAATTACCCTCTTTACCCCCTCCCTGTACCCGCCCTTGGCGTGCCTACGTTCTATATCAAACGGGTTCGGACCCCAGGCAGTCCGATGATTTTATTTAAGCCATTTGGTATTCAAATGGCTTAAATAGAAATGCCTGGACCCCCCAATAGATATTATAAATAATATAACGGTTATCGTCAAAGTCTTAAATGGCCTGAGTTGCCGAAAAGACTGTGAATAGGTGTGTGAGTGTGAAAGTTTAAAGAAAAAAAAAAAAACAATGTTTGAAATATAATTTTGTAAAGAAAATAATTTATCGGAAGAGGGGCCTGGCCATGTGTTTTTGACTTGTCAAGTCACACCATTATCATCAATGATGCACACACAAACAGGGAATCTCTTCAAATTTATGCTATCAATCATACTTTTTTTTCCCCCCTTTGACTATATTATAATAAAATATTCTATCTCTCATCAATATTAAGAGTGAAATTTAGGTCAAGGCCTTTTTTTTTGAAAATGTGTTAATTAATTTTATCAAAAAAGGAATCTAGTATTGTTTTTCCGTGACTAATAGAATTTATTGAAAGCAAGCTATGTACTGTACATACATGTGTGTAGAGCAAGTAATCGAAAGCTATTTATTATTGATGATAATTAGATTTAATTGTAGTTGTAAACACGTCACACTAGTGTCAAGCTAGAGGGCATTTCCCATTTGATCTTATTATAAGCATGCTCTGTCCTGTCCCTACAGTGGGCGTCACACGTGCCTGATCTGCTCAAGAGTGAAGCTTTGGGCTTAGTCAACCAAACCAGTTTTTTTAAAATAAATAAATCATCTTTTGTGAAGTGAAAAAGTTACTTTTAAGACAATAAATACTTCCGACGGCTTCTCATTTTGTGATTAAAATCTTCTGAAGACCACTTTACTCTTGTACTCTATAGAAAAGATAGGAGAAATGGTTGCCATGGTAACAAAATATAAATATTTTCACATATAAATTTTACATCTTGAAAATCGAATGTACCGTACTGTCGGAAACTAAATACATGTGACACAAAAAATCTGGTGTGACGAGCATTACCTTCGGTAATCGAAAGTTGTGTGCTGTGCGCCAGTCACACCAGATTTTTTACTTTTTTTTTTTGAATAATCGACCCCAAATCGAATGATATAAGATTATTGAATAAAAGAAAGCAATCCCTCTGGCCGGTTAAGAGAATCGTTGGTTAAAAAAAAAAAGGAAACTTAGTCTGCTGTTAATTGGACAGTTGAGATACGGAAGATGTAATAAATAAAAAATAATTTCTCCAGCTGTAAATTTAAGAGTGAAATTCACTTTTTTTTTTTTTTGCTAACAGTAAATACTCGTGTGTCGGGAAAAATATCATCATTTCAATTCACCATTCTAATAAGAGCCGCTCTTTTAAAGTTTTGTAAATTTTCTTATGATTTTTATGAATACAATTTTTCTGATGTCTAAAAATTTTATTTTAAATATTAGAAAAGAGGTTTCATACAAAAACTTAAAGCTTAAAATTCTAGTGCAATTAACAAAATTTAAGATACTAAGGGCCGGTTGCTTCACTTCTAGTCAACTAGCAAACTTATCCGACCGATAGCAAAATCAACAAATGAGTTTTTTCACAAATAATTAGCTATATCAGCAGTAGCGTAACATTTTTTAGCTGGGCCCCCACGCAAACGTTTATTTTGGGCCCCATTATTAGACCATACAAAAAAATTTTTTAAAATACCGTATATCCCTGAATCCTGAGAGCCCCGAGCCCTCTCAAAGAGAAATTTTCATTAAATTTTTCCGTTTTTATTGGAGCTACAGATTTTTAGCCCGGCCCGGCCCAGCCCCCAAGGTCCGGGGCCTCCCCGCATCGCGGGGTCTGCGGGGGCATACGTTACGCCACTGCATATCAGTTATAACGAAAGTTTTAGTAACTTAATAAAAGCATCATTTATAAAAAAATTAAAATTAATTTTTTTTTTTAATATTTCCAAAAAAATTAATAAACAAGGCTTGTGTTTCTAATTTCACCTCTAAGTTAAGTCTTATACGGAACTTTGAGTCTTAGATAACAAACTACCACCTGGGCTCTTATTTAATCATATGATTAGCTAAACTCGATGTGAAAATACTCGAAAGTCATATTCAAATATCTTATCCGAGGGATAGCTAGCTAGATTAGATGTGAAGCAACAAGTCAAAAGTAAAAACACTAATCTCAAAATCATTTGTTTTATACTTTAACCATGATAAACAAACACGATTAAAAAATTAATTATTTTTCTGAGATTGTCTTCCCCCCCCCCCCCTAAGATAGTCTTCTCACATACGGTAGGCCTATAAGTGTATATTAATTCTTTTTTTTTATTTTCCCATCGAAGGCCATTTAGACAAAGACGATAAAAAATTATAAGATAAGCGTTATCCGTAGCACGTAAAGTAATTTGTTGAAAATTATTTTAAATAAATATTATCGTCCTCTGAATAAAATCCCTGTCTCTATTCCTCTACGTGGCATATCTTTTTAAACAAATAGAAGAAATTAAAAACACTAGGTCATTAGAGTCAATAATTTATTATAAATTAACTTTTTAACCCTCAATTAAATTAATTTCGACTCTCTATCGACTCCGATCTACCGTAAAAGGGAATTTTTTTTCCTTTTTCTTTTTCTCCATTTTGTCAAAGCTTATTAAATTTGAAATAGTGTTGGCCTTTAATACACTGAATCTTTCTATATATATTATTCTCTAATATCCGTCTGTCTGTCGATTTGGGCAACTTCCAAGTTACGATTTCTCCCATTAAAAATGAAAAGAAATTATGTATTCTTTACAATATTAGTGAATTAATAAATTTTTTTTTTTTTTTTTTAAACATTCACACTCACACACATTCACACAGTCTTTTCGGCAACTTAGGCCATATAAGACTTTACGATAAACGTTATTATTTATAATACCTATTGAGGGTCCAGGCATTTGGTATCCAAATGGCTTAAATAAAATCATCGGACTGCCTGGGGTCCGAACCCGCGACGTTTGGTATAGGAGGTAGGCACGCTACCTACTACACCAAGCCCGGGGCAAAATTTTTTATTCTGATTATTAATAAAAATATTAGGATTTTTTGGAAATTTTTTCTTTTATAGCTGATTGTGTTGTTTATAGGTAAAATTAAAAATTGAAGAGTGCAACTAAACGTAATTTCATTTATTTCCCCTCACAGCTGACGTTTCGGTCATATTTAGGACCATCTTTAGAGCCCCAGTGCTCTATATAGTGCTAGTGCTATTTAGGGCCTTCTTCAGAGCATTAACACTCGGGCACTAGGGCTCTAAAGATGGCCCTAAACAGGACCGAAACATCAGCTGTGAGGGGAAATAATTGAAATTACGCTTACTTGTTAGCTGCACTCTTTAATTTCTAATTCTACCTATCAAAACCTTATATTCTCTCTTACTCATAATATTTTTAATATTAGTATAGTCCTCGGACCATAGAACACAGATAGAGTATCCGCCTCTTGTGCTAGGAGTCAAGGGTTTGCATCCCATCCCATGCGACAAAAATTTATTCTATTTAATTGGCTACCAATAAATTGAAATAAATGGAGACGGAGTCTAAATGGCCTCCGATGTCGTCAAAGACCTTAAATATATTTAAAAAAAAATATATTACTAATGTATATAGCTATTTACTTTTATTTCGACCTTAAATATTCTTTGCATTATCAGTAAATGCAAATGCTCTCCTATTCTCATATACCTGGTAAAAATATTTCAATTTATTCTTATTATTTACAATATTAAGGAGAGATTTTCATCAAAAATTTTCCATTTATGCCGACATATTGCTAGACGCCGCCCGCCAGGGCCTAATCGTATAAACAAAATCATAACAAATTTCACGAGAGTACGAAGGCCGAGGGCTCGTTTATATTAACAAACTTATTTCGGTTATTAGAGCATTTTGATTTGATTATACATGTTTAACCATTTCTTTCCAAGGTTATACTTGCCTTGCGTGTGTGACCCTTTCATACGTGTGTACAGTAATATTATATCTAGGCCTGTTTTGCGCCCTTTCATCAATAATTTCAGTCATGAGCCCGAAAATAAAATAACTCTCTCACCCTGTCTCATTTGCGTAATTTATTAACAAAGAAAAATAATTTAACACACATACACACTAAAAAAAAAAAAAAAACGATAAAAAACATCTTGTTTACTTTTGGTGGTTCGGTTGGCCTTCAACATGAACGTTTCCCCTCAAAAGGTTAAGAATAAGGATTTTATATATAGGCTAGCATTCCAAGTCAATATCCATTTATCGGAAAGATATTAAGAAAGCGAAATTGTAGCCCTATTAACAGAGGCTAGAATGATTAAGTCCACAATTTTTTTCTTTGGTGGATACAATATAATTTAAAACCAAATTTTTATTAAATTTTAAATCAATTTGAATTTTTGTATCTTTAATAATTTTGATGTTTTGACGTGACAACATCTTACAAATCATGTGTCTATAGTGGCCGGGTAGAGAGGCATGCAAGGGTAGCGGCTTGAATAACTCCTCTGTCTTAAGAAGCAAGGGCGTACCCAGGATCAAATCTAGAGAGGGGCAGATCATGGTCGTCCAGGGGGGGCAGATCATGGCCTTCCAGATTGTGAGATAGCTTTTTCATATATATATATATATACGGTATCTAGGGAAAAAGCCTTCGAATTAAAGGCATAAAAACCCTCGAGTCCTAACGAGTTCCCGTCGCTATCGCCCTACCTAATTTTGTTTCATTTCATCACTTTATAAGCATTTAATTTTTTTCTTGCTTCGTGGGGGGGGCAACTGCCCCTGCCCCTCGCTAAGTACGCCCATGTTAAGAGGTATAATTAGATTAATGATATAAAGAGGATGCAGCCAGTAATAAATAATAAAAAGAGTGTTAAAAAATAGATGCTTTTATCTATTTTATTAACACTCTTTTGTTTAGGAACGTTTCGGCTATGATTGGCTTTGTTGATCATAGCCGAAGCGTTCCAAAATGGATGCTTTTTTATTTATTATTGGCTTGCATCCTCTTTATATCATTAATCTAATTATTTAACAGCCCCAATTCGTTATAAAATTAAGAGGTATAATTATGTTGAATATACGGCTAGAAAGAATGTATTGTCCTTTAGCTCGAGATTTCACCATTTTATATTTTTCCTATCATTTTATTTTAACCGCACTGCGGTAAATTCTAGTTTGAAAGTTTAAACACCTGTAGATTGCCGAACGGCTAATCAGATCAGACTAAATGTGATGTCAATTTGTGCAGATAGAAGAAACTCTAATAGAATAAATAAATAGCCTTTCGGAATCTACAGTGGTTTTTAAACTGTCAAAAAAACGATTTCCCGTCGAGTACTTCTCTTTGCGGTAAAATGACGTCATATCGAAAAAAAAAAAAAGGTCCGGGGGTTTATTGAACCAATGTTTCTAAAAAATATATTTATTTTTATGTAGCTTTTATGGGTAAAGTGGCTATGCATGCGCAAAAAAGCCAATTTTTTCGATATTTTCCCTTGCTCTAAAAATGAAGGTTTTTTGAAAAAAAAAAAAAAAAAAAAAAAAAAAACTGTTTTTGGAGCTAGTTGCTCGGAATTTTTTATTTATTCTATTAGAATTTTTCTTTCTGCACAAATTGACATCCCATTTAGTCTGATCTGATTGGCCGTCCGAAATCCACTGGGATTTAAACTTTCAAATTAGCATTTACCGCAGCGCGGTAAAATGAAATGATAGAAAAAAAATAAATGGTGAAATCTTTAGCTGAAAACTCATTCTTTCTAACCGTATTTTTAACATAATTATACCTCTTAAGACAGAGGAGTTATTCAAGCCGATAAACTTTTTCGTGCATGCCTCCCTAACAGGTCACTATAGACATGATTTGTAAGACGTTGTCACGTCAAAAAATCCCGATTAATTAATTCGTAACCAATCCATTTTTTCTCGAAAAAAATTGTCCGGAGAAAATCTACTGTTGAGTTTTTTTTTTAACCTTTAATTGTTTTTTTAGGGAAAATCAATTTTTTTTTTTTAATATTTCATTTCCTCTAATAAAAATGACAGATTTATTATTGGATTTGTACCAAAAGTAGATAAAATTGAGATATTTGTGTCGGAAGATGAAATTTGAAACGTGGTAAAGATTCATTGAACAATTTGTTATGTAAAATGATAGGGCATTCGCCGTTTTAGTTGTCCACACCACTTTTTTTTCCACAGTCGAAAATTTTATCCGATTACC